>OU974070.1:3622500-3837500 GCA_918843875.1 Diadumene lineata
TTCCGGAAAATATATAGTTTATTGGGAATATAATGGAAACTTTTTCCTTTACACGTATTCGAAATTACTCTCAACAGCTTTCCGTGATAGCTAAAGTGCCACAATGCGAACTAATAGAAAAATAGTTGAAATATAATCAGAAACTCGTGGAGGACTGTGTACAAGAGATTCTCGGGCACCCTGTATAAATATCAACTGATATTCATCAAGATTTGTTACATTTATGGCTAAGTACTTATAAAATTTATTTATGATTAATTTTTATCACATTTGTGGCACCCTTATCATTGCATTTGTGGTTGGTGCAGGGGCGTTTATTCGAGTGAATACCGGTTTTGTCATGTCATTTCTTTACTTTTTTTTCTGTTTTCCTAAAAGTAGGAAATAATTTAATTAACAATCGCAACAAACTCTGTGAGATGGAAACGGATTTTTTTCTAACAGTAATCACTTTCAACTGTTGATATTAGATTGTTGCTATATATTGACTTTTAGTTGTTGAAACTATTGTTATCTATCAACTCTTTGTTGATAGTTGTTATCTATTTCATCGTGTTTGTCCGGTAATAACGACAAATAGCAACAAATATAGGCACTGAAAGTTGATTGATTGTAATAAAAACAAATACACATTTCCAATGGAAGTTTTTCATACGTCTGTTTTCTAATCAAGGATCTATAAACATCACTGCATTGTGATGCCATTGGTATATCACACGTTCTGAAAACAAAACTCAGAAGAAAGGTTAGTCTGATCTGTATAGCGGCTCTTGTGGAGGGTTTGGGGGGATACGCATGCAGGTTAAATAAAAACATTTTATGTTAAAATCAGCTAATCTCAGCTAACTTGCATGCTTATAATACCGTTTATGATCGCTCTGACTCTCTAGCACCCCTATCCACTTTTCAAGGAGTTCCAACCTAACATGTAATAATATTATAGTTTGCCGCTGAATTGTCTAGTAATATTGACACATTTGCACATTTGGTTTAATCAGTCTCAGTATTGAAAAAATATACGATTGAATTTTAGTGTATAAACTCGAATAACTAAATAGCATATCATGGTCGTATCGACAACGCAAAAAACGCCATTGGGTAGTGGCTACTTAATGTAGCAGCATAACTAGCATACATTTCATAGCTTCTGACAAAAAACTGTGGTTTCTCATAAACTTGATCGTGCGTGCATAGTTATACAGTAGTGACTGCCAAACAAAACCGATGCATCCACTGTAAACAAACTACCAGATGAAATATAATTAATGAAATACGTGATTGTAAACAATTTAGCCTCATTAAAACCCATTGCCAAATTATCAGTGAGAATTTTTTTCGGGAAGGAACCAGTAAACTTTACATTTATATGAAACAACTACAGAACGCTTCTGGTTTTCGATTGTTACAGCAACTATTTTCGGCATATATCCACAATATCCCCACTTAATTTACCAAAATGACGTGCTGTTTTGTTTGTGTATCTTATTATTTCTATTTGATTATTTATCTGTTTCACCGGCTGAGACCATTTTGCCATTTCCACGCTATAACACATTGAAACTCCGTGAGTCTTCTGTTTAGGTCTTTGAACAGTTTATTTTGATCAAAATATTATGGTTAAAACCTAGTGAACTTGGGTTGGAATATAGAACCCATTTACAAGAAAGTAAATATATCATGTAGCTTTTTAACTAACATTTAAAATTCTAACTATTTCAATAAAAAACATATGCTTATAGTCTTTCTTTTTTTAGCCAACAATTTATGATATGGGGATTTGAAATTCAGGAAAACCTAGGCAGTACTCCGACTAAAGGTCCTTTCTCAAGTAGTTTCCCGATACCGAGTCTATGGAAAAAGAAAGCAACACCCTATTTAATACAGATCCGGGACAACTCACCTTCGGCAAAAGAGACCCCAAGCACCATAAAGAGATTTAATGTTGATACCCACAGCAAATTTAATCGTCAAAAATCGCTATTTTAGACTTTGGGGGCAAATTCAACATTATGAAATTAGAATTCAGATCTCTTGCATCAACCTGAAGCCCTCTTATCAGAATGATCTACAACCCGCCGGAAGAAACGATGATCTAGTTATTTATCAACAATGATTCAAACTATCGGAAATTTTATATTTCAAACGTGGATTGTCTACAACCTTTAGTGCAATTAACAAAAGGCAATCAGTTGAACTGCCAGCTTCCTTGGTAAATGTTGATCATTGACTTACTTTGTTATGATGGGAGCTTTTCATGCAACATTATACTGCATATAACATCAAACATTACCCTCCCCTGAAGTCTTTCATAGTGATCAATAGAAACCATTGGTTCAATGCACTGATATCGTTTAAAATATCTCAGTCATAATTTCGTGATTTAAATATACATCTGTTTCAAAAAATGTATTTGTATATATAGTTTTCCTCATTTTTTAATATATCAGTCGAACATTTTATATTATGTGAAGTTTGTGTGAGTGTAGGCAGGCTAGCAAAAATAAAAAATCTTTCAAACTACTTCAATCTTGTAAAAAAAAAATAATGAAAAATGATGTTTGAATGCTTTATGGCATGTGGATGCGAAATACAAAATTGCGTTATTAACATACTTTGTTGATTAATTTCGTTTATTATGTTATAATGAACTTGACAACTGAAATATACGGTCTCACTAAATACTGCATAATAAAAACAACTTCATTCGTATAGCACTTCGTCGTTACTTGAGTCCATATCAACAAGAACAGGCAGTAAAAGCCCCTAAAATGGTTTTAAAAGAGGTACGGAACTCAGAAGTTCGTAAAAAAATCAACTCACATTGAATATATATCAGTGCATGGTTGTGATGACTAGAGTTCATTTGTACATTCTATAAAAAGAACAAGTTAAAAAAAATTCAATAACAGCTAGTTTTTTATCTTTTTAATGCAAGTTTCAAAACCGTTGATCATCATCAGTACTTTCTGGATGTATTAAAAGTGCTTATTACTTACATTAGCTGTTGGCGCCCTGGGGCACACCCATCTCATAACTCTGTTTAGCCAGTATGCAATCACATAAGCTAACACAGGAAGAGAAATAAATAGAAAATGCACTCTTAGCAGTGTAAAAGATTATATAGAAATCACTGTTATTTTTGTTGCGAGGATTTCTAGTTTTATATATTTTTAAGTTCAGTTGCAATGTTAATCTCTCATGCAGTTCTTCAATTTTTTTACATCTGTAGTCGATCGACCGGATGAAACGTGTCGTTTTTATCTAAGAAATAGCTTAAGAGCATTACTTCGAATAAGATTTTTTAGGAGATCTAATAATGATAATTCACTGTATTATCCTTAGTGATTTTCTTGTAAGCCTCGTGGAAAAATTCTCATGTATTTGCAAAGTAATACAAATAAGACATTGCAATTAAGGTCAATGAAAACACAGTTATGGGAATGTACAATAAGTCAAATTGTCAGTCATAATAATTCCATTTGAAAGATAGTATTTTATTTTATTTTATTTTTTGGTTTCTCAATAGTTTGGTTTCATTTAATGTGGGAGTAAAGAATAATGCTCACACTCATCTGACACAATTTCAGATCCTTCTCTGTCCTAATTTCTCATCATTTATAAGAGATTATCGGAGAATGTTGAAGCAATCGAGAAGCAACGTTGGCGAATACAGTCGTTTTTCAGCAGTATCTCAGAACTGTATGATACGCTAATGTTCGGTTATTACTCTTTTATCTATGTTTTCATACTGATATGAATGTTTATGGACAGCCCCCTTTTTAAAAAAATCATCTTTTGTTTTCCTGGAGGTTTAATTAATTCGCTCGATATTGCATGATTACATCATTGTAAATATTAAAATATCCGCTATATATATAGCAGTCATTGGGTCCAGAACGGTCACACAAACGACTTATAGCTAACAGACAGTAAACATGAAGACGTTAATAGCCTTTCTCTTAATTCTCGTCGTGCTTGACGTTGCTGTGCATCATGTCGTTTGTCAAAGACCTGCTGGAGTACGAAAGGGAAAGAGAACGCTTGAGGTAAAATTATTAGAAACACTATTTCAAATTGATAGAAACACTATTTTCATTGCAAACATTGCATGTAATACACATCAGCCAATGCGAAAAATGTTAATTGAGCATTGAAAAACATACGACATATTTCGTTCTCTGTATACCCAACAGCATATCATTTGCGAACATTTAGTGTAAACAATTGGTACTTTTATCCTATTAAATTCATTGATAATTGAATAAACAGAACATATATACATTTGGGGCTTAAAGATATGAAATCAAAATATTTCAACGCAGAGAGAAAAACTAGTAGGGTTCTATAGTGGATTTCGTCGGTGTTTCTATAGGATATAGAATATTACTCTGACGAAAGATTAACGTCCGAAACGTCAGTTTTGTCTTTATCCCTTTACGGTGTACAATTCATTTAAATATTTTACAACTATTTCAAAGGACGTTATTATATGAGTTGGTTATATTTATATACATGTACACGGTGCAAGTGAAAAAAATTTCAAGACAGTAACATTCATGTAAATTGAATCGAAATTGAGACTGGAATGTTAAACTGAAGCGCGCTTTATAAAAGGGCAGTGACTGAACAGAAATTCAAAATTATCCGCATGATTTCAGCGGCCATCAAACGCTGACTTTTCAGTCCTGATGGTAAGATCTAGTGCAAATTCATAACACAGGGAATTAATTGGCACCAATCTTGTACGTAAGTCATAAGGAATTGATATGGAAAAGTACTGAACGCATTTTAAATATATTTCCAAGTTGTACAATATCATTGAAATTTCCTATACATTAATTTCTCTTCCTATACATGTGTACATATAATATGACAGTGTTTATACACCAACAACAAGCACGCCAATCAATCCATCTGTAGTCTGAAAGGCTTCTGTGACCGTCTACTAGAACTTGAAAATAGTCTTATATCAGATGCTTGGAAGAGAGGGAGTGGGGAGGTGGAAGACCGATACCAGAACTGGAACTCATTTTGTGGAGTGTACACCATTTTATAATCTGAAAGAAAAAAACTTTCTGATACTCACCACGCGATGACGATAATAACTGGTAATTTCAATTCCGGCTTTGAAAATGTTTTTTTTAATTCTCTGTTTTGTATTTCAGACGAAGCTATTTATAAAAACGGGGAAATATAAAGTCCTGCAAAATCAAAGGAAAAATAGAAAAAAAAGAAGTTACAGGCCACTATTTTTTTTCGCTTTTTTTGTAACTCAATAAATTTATGCAATTCCAATACTTTTTTGAATTGTGTAAGCTTGCTGATTCCGATGTGCACGGGCAGATTAATTGTTTCTCCGAAAAAAAGTTAAAGACGGAAAGCCGGAAAAAAAGAAAAAAAACTACAACTGCATTATTATGAAACCCGAACGTTTTAATTTGATATTTTACAAACTCTAAATTATACTGAATTTATTCTATGTCACACTGTTTTTATTTAGCATACATTCCTCAGGAGGTTGAGAGGTTTAATAGAGTCGTTATCAGCTTTGTTGTCCGCATAAACTGATGCGTCTGTGTTAACAATGATTTTCTTGTATGGAATATAATTTTAGCTTGCCTTTGAAGGTTTTTCGATTTTTGTTCATTTATATTTGTATTAATGCATCGCGTTATTTCAATTTTAGGATCTAACAGAGGAAATTGTTGGTCATCAAAGGATGAAGAGAACAGATTATACAGTGGATTACATTTGTAGGGCAGCAAGAGAACTTCAATGTGAAGCTTGATCTATTGAACAATTGTGAAAAAATGGAATCCTGAAACATTGCCAACCCGATCTTTCTCTTTTTTACAGACCCAGTTGCAATCTTGCTCAAAATTGTCATAACTACACTCTCTGTTTTTACTTACTCAGTAAACATGATATTAAAGAAAGTGAATAAAAACTTGTCATAAACAATTGTAATGAGTTTTTATTTTGCGTGGTTTGATCCTAAAATCTGGCATATACGTAAGTTGTATCAGAGAGTCTGTAAGAAATTGCTAAAAATGGGCTTTTATATCTGAAAACGGTATTTCAGTCTTTTTCAGTTTCATAATTAAGTACTTGACAAAAACATACATTTTTTCTTTATATACCATATAAGCGTTTTTGTTTGAAATGATGTGTTGCGTTAATACAGTGCAAAAATATTTCTAAATAGTTTTGTTGTTGTTGTTTAATAGATAAAATAAACTGCGATTATCAAATAACAGATCCAACCCCAGAGCCAGTGATCCATTCCTTCTCTTTTCTCATACCCTCTTCACTATTCATCATCAGTTCAAATTTGCAAAAGAAACACCTAACAATGCTGAATATATTAACATGTTTCCCAGTCGTCTGTGTTTTTAAAAACAGTTAAAAAAAGCCTGATTTGTAAAAAAAATAGCACTAGCGGGGTTCCTGATGAGGTATGAGGTCCTGAGTGCTCTCTTAGCTCATTTTTCTCTTGTCATTCATGATGCTTTCTCAAATAATTGCAATTTTTTATCCTTTTCTTGTATATTCACATGCTTATTAGATCAAATATATCCTTTTAAAGCCAAATTCGTTGTATCGCAACCCGCCGTTTCCGAAACTCAATCAATTTTTGAATTAAACGGACCCTTTAAATTGATTGAATTCGGAGAATTAGTTTTAATTTTTTGTTTTAATTTATTTTTATTTGTATTGTTTTTTTTTATTTACTTATTTTCCGAAATATTTTGTGACAAACGAATCACAATTTTTTTATGAAGTACCTTCAATTTTTTTTAAGTTATAGCGTAATTACGATCGATTCAGTTCCGACTATCTCATATTAATATAATAATAATACTTATAATAATGAGTCAGGGGCGGATTAAGGGGTGGCGACAGGGGTGACTAGTCACACGCCTTTTTGACCAGTAAAATCTACTTTTTTGTTCTTTTTTGACAAAATTTGTTTTCAGCATAGTTCATTATTCAACTTTTACGATGTCAGTCACCCCTCTTTTCAAAATTCCTGGGTCCGCCGTTGTGGTTGTTCAATAAAAAATAACGTATCAATTGCGCCCTATTAAATGGCGAATTGCTCATTTTATGAAATATTAATCCCATCTGAAACCACACTAGTGCTATTTTTAGAAATCAGGCTATTTTTAGACTGTTATCAATCCTGCTAAAACCTTATTCTTAATTTTTTTCTTTTGCAAATTTGAAGAGTTCTTCAGTTCATGTTCGACGCTAGCACAAAATTCGTCAATTTCTCTCTCCCGCTCATAAAATAACTTGGCGCCAATAAATAGATTTAACGTGTCTGATATTGAGTGCAAAGCCCTGTATGGGGGATATCTTCGCTCATTTTCTTTTGCCTTTTCTTACTCAGTGAGAGATTTTGCACTGCAGCTTCGACTCGATGTAAAGACCATAAATATTTTTGCATAATACTAGAAGTAAAGATCGGTTAGCAACTGATGTACATCTACTCATTATTATATGTTGTCTTCCCTTTTATTTTCTATAATTTTGAATGTTTACATAGCATTTACTGTTTTGATATTCTTTTGTAACCCATGCATGCATTCACTGTAGCAACCGTCCCGTCAACACACACTCATGTTCCAGTTCCGGAGAGTCGTACCATCACCAGATACAGAAGACATCTCCATGGAATATTTAACACAGTAAGTAGGGGATAATTTAAAAAATTGGGCATCAAAGTCATTGTTTGCATGTATTGATAACTTCTAAATAGTTTGTTATGAAAATCTGGTTACATACGTTTTAATTTGATATTTTACAAACTCTAAATTATACTGAATTTATTCTATGTCACACTGTTTTTATTTAGCATACATTCCTCAGGAGGTTGAGAGGTTTAATAGAGTCGTTATCAGCTTTGTTGTCCGCATAAACTGATGCGTCTGTGTTAACAATGATTTTCTTGTATGGAATATAATTTTAGCTTGCCTTTGAAGGTTTTTCGATTTTTGTTCATTTATATTTGTATTAATGCATCGCGTTATTTCAATTTTAGGATCTAACAGAGGAAATTGTTGGTCATCAAAGGATGAAGAGAACAGATTATACAGTGGATTACATTTGTAGGGCAGCAAGAGAACTTCAATGTGAAGCTTGATCTATTGAACAATTGTGAAAAAATGGAATCCTGAAACATTGCCAACCCGATCTTTCTCTTTTTTACAGACCCAGTTGCAATCTTGCTCAAAATTGTCATAACTACACTCTCTGTTTTTACTTACTCAGTAAACATGATATTAAAGAAAGTGAATAAAAACTTGTCATAAACAATTGTAATGAGTTTTTATTTTGCGTGGTTTGATCCTAAAATCTGGCATATACGTAAGTTGTATCAGAGAGTCTGTAAGAAATTGCTAAAAATGGGCTTTTATATCTGAAAACGGTATTTCAGTCTTTTTCAGTTTCATAATTAAGTACTTGACAAAAACATACATTTTTTCTTTATATACCATATAAGCGTTTTTGTTTGAAATGATGTGTTGCGTTAATACAGTGCAAAAATATTTCTAAATAGTTTTGTTGTTGTTGTTTAATAGATAAAATAAACTGCGATTATCAAATAACAGATCCAACCCCAGAGCCAGTGATCCATTCCTTCTCTTTTCTCATACCCTCTTCACTATTCATCATCAGTTCAAATTTGCAAAAGAAACACCTAACAATGCTGAATATATTAACATGTTTCCCAGTCGTCTGTGTTTTTAAAAACAGTTAAAAAAAGCCTGATTTGTAAAAAAAATAGCACTAGCGGGGTTCCTGATGAGGTATGAGGTCCTGAGTGCTCTCTTAGCTCATTTTTCTCTTGTCATTCATGATGCTTTCTCAAATAATTGCAATTTTTTATCCTTTTCTTGTATATTCACATGCTTATTAGATCAAATATATCCTTTTAAAGCCAAATTCGTTGTATCGCAACCCGCCGTTTCCGAAACTCAATCAATTTTTGAATTAAACGGACCCTTTAAATTGATTGAATTCGGAGAATTAGTTTTAATTTTTTGTTTTAATTTATTTTTATTTGTATTGTTTTTTTTTATTTACTTATTTTCCGAAATATTTTGTGACAAACGAATCACAATTTTTTTATGAAGTACCTTCAATTTTTTTTAAGTTATAGCGTAATTACGATCGATTCAGTTCCGACTATCTCATATTAATATAATAATAATACTTATAATAATGAGTCAGGGGCGGATTAAGGGGTGGCGACAGGGGTGACTAGTCACACGCCTTTTTGACCAGTAAAATCTACTTTTTTGTTCTTTTTTGACAAAATTTGTTTTCAGCATAGTTCATTATTCAACTTTTACGATGTCAGTCACCCCTCTTTTCAAAATTCCTGGGTCCGCCGTTGTGGTTGTTCAATAAAAAATAACGTATCAATTGCGCCCTATTAAATGGCGAATTGCTCATTTTATGAAATATTAATCCCATCTGAAACCACACTAGTGCTATTTTTAGAAATCAGGCTATTTTTAGACTGTTATCAATCCTGCTAAAACCTTATTCTTAATTTTTTTCTTTTGCAAATTTGAAGAGTTCTTCAGTTCATGTTCGACGCTAGCACAAAATTCGTCAATTTCTCTCTCCCGCTCATAAAATAACTTGGCGCCAATAAATAGATTTAACGTGTCTGATATTGAGTGCAAAGCCCTGTATGGGGGATATCTTCGCTCATTTTCTTTTGCCTTTTCTTACTCAGTGAGAGATTTTGCACTGCAGCTTCGACTCGATGTAAAGACCATAAATATTTTTGCATAATACTAGAAGTAAAGATCGGTTAGCAACTGATGTACATCTACTCATTATTATATGTTGTCTTCCCTTTTATTTTCTATAATTTTGAATGTTTACATAGCATTTACTGTTTTGATATTCTTTTGTAACCCATGCATGCATTCACTGTAGCAACCGTCCCGTCAACACACACTCATGTTCCAGTTCCGGAGAGTCGTACCATCACCAGATACAGAAGACATCTCCATGGAATATTTAACACAGTAAGTAGGGGATAATTTAAAAAATTGGGCATCAAAGTCATTGTTTGCATGTATTGATAACTTCTAAATAGTTTGTTATGAAAATCTGGTTACATATATCATTTTCCACTGATTTGATTATTGCTTACTTTTAGCCTCAAAGCATTGCAAAACTGTTTTTTTCTCTTTAGTCAGCACAATCCTAATTTGCTACAAAATATAAGTAAACACAACTGTCATTAATACTATTAAGTATTTCTGGAGCCGGTTTCTCGAAGCCTGGGTAAAGCCTGGTTTACGGTCGCACGTTTTTCGATCTTACGACCGTTTTCGATCTATATACGATCGCGATCGAAATCGTTCAAAAACGGTCGTACGATCGAAACACTTTGGTTTCCCCCAAATCGAAATTTTTTCCCATCGTTTGCTGCCGTTCTCGATCGTTTTCGATTATATAGAAACCAGGCTCAACAGTTTCTATAATAGAAAGTCTAGAAACTATGATGCAGTAGTCGACACTTTTATTTCTTTATCCTGCTTTCGTTCAACTGCCTTCAGTGCTACATCATTTCTCATATAAAACTTGGTATTTTGTTATTTGAAACAAATGATTTCTAAAAAATATACCAAACAGGAGCAATAAAAAAGTATCTTGAAAAAACGACTGACAAACATGTATATAAGACAAAAACGAAAGATTCAATTCTTTATAAAGAGAAAAGAAATCGAGGAAGAAAAAGAAACTACAAGAAACAAGAAAATTCACAGTTCAGGTCAAATGCTTTCTTTGCATTTCTACACGATTTGTTAAAGCTCTACCGCGATAGTGTTAATCTAACAATTAAACTTTGTCCCGAAAATTGTCCCGAAAAGAAATAAACTTATTACATACTGAACCGTCATCCATAATTAGCAATCAATTTCGCCCCTCTTGCACTGGGAGTTGAAATTACAAAGGATCACTGAACATTTCTTAGTTTCTAATTCTTTCCTGTAAATCTACCGGAGCAAATTTTTATTCTGCTCTAAAATGTTGTTTTCGAAAGGCCATCTCATCTCCCTGCGAGCGGAATTCTTTGAGAGCTAAAACATGCTGGGAAGCAGACACTTGATTCCATTGAAACATTGAAAATCTATTGTCTCAAGCTTCTTCTTATGTTGTTTCTATTAGCTTTTTAGAATTCAAAACAGTATCTTGTTACTGGAGCAACATTTCATGAAAACAAAAACAACAAAAAACAGTCAAATCAAGCAATAAGATAAAAATAATTAAACAAACAAGCAAAAACGAAAACTTTGACTGGGAGATATTGGACTAAAACTAAATGTTTGTTAGCCTAGTTAAGGTTGATATATCCATACTTAGTTTCTCATCTCATTTTCTCTTCAGATGGTTAAAGTTGATTATTGCCTTGGTGTCAGTGGTCATCAGGACAAGCGGTCAGCGAAACTGTCATGCAAAGTCTATTAACCATTACGCCTTGATTGGTTATCAATACAAGACAATTCACAGGCCCAACTATCCAGGGTGTGTGAGGGAATGCTTAGAGGACAAGCTATGCAAGAGCATTAACTATTTAATGACAGATGGGATTTGTGGCTTGAACAATCAAACCAAAGAATCATCACAGGCAAATCTTGTACCAAGAAGCAATAGCATATATTTCAGCAATGTTATATACTCAAGTAAGTTTCGGAAATTCTCAAACCCAGTCACCCATAGCTATTCCTTTTACTGGAGTGAGATAGAGAGATATTAAACCTAAAACAAGAAAGACCATACCCGACATTCTTGTTACTATATCACCAAAGTTTCAGCATGTATGTATAAACATTTAGTGAAATCGTTTGACAGTTCCAAAAAGCAGAGAATGAAATACAGACATGATAAATTAAAAAAATTACGTACTCAGTAATCTCTTACTGAATAAGGGTTACGGGAAGGGTTCACGGTATCTTTTTGTAAAAAAATTCTCCAACGCGTCGGATATGTGTATGACTATATGTTGTTTTTTATTCAAAATCGAAAAAATACCGCGAGTTTTAGTTTTAGTTCCGAATGAAAAGTGAACGCTTTTCTTTGAAAAGTTAACCCAAGAGTATGTTCGATCGAATTGCTTAAATTTTTGTACAATGTCAATCATCACAAGTGGCTGCAAAACAGCGTGAGAGATTTTTAATATTCTATTTGGTTAAAAAATAAGCCGGAGTGGAATTTTTCCATTCAATTTTTTTAAAGTGAAATCTGATACTTTTCACCATAAAATAAAAATTAAAAAGGGATAAAAAATGGCTCACATCATTGTAGCCACAAATCGGATAATTGACAATGTACGCAAATTTTAGAAATACGATCAAACGTACTCTTGGGTTAGATTTTCAGCCAAAAGCTCTCATTCAGAGCGCTAAAACTCGCGATCTTCTTTCGCTTTCGAAATAAAAATAGCATGGATTCTATATTCGTCTTCTGTTCATTTTTGAACTCCGGAAGGCCACGGCAAGGCACAATAATATATGATCATAAACAACTTTTAATTTTTGTAGCTGTTGAGCAAATACCGCAAATAACTCCCGTAACAACAAAGCAACAGACTAGTCAGACAAAACCTGGAGCATCTTTCACGTCATGCCTACATGTTTTGCTCAGCGGTAACTCCACTGGGACAGGCGCTTATTGGCTCGATCCTGGAAACACAGGGACCCCATTGCAAGCATGGTGTGATATGTCTACAGATAGTGGTAAGTAGATATCTAGAAGTGCTTTTACCGAAACAAGTAAACAAGGGATTTTTTGATACCTTCAAATTTGCATTCGTCGGGAATATATTGTGCGCAGATCGACGCTTGACATTTTGTGCGTGTTAATCCAACACAGACAAATTAAATTTTCTTGTAGATGCCCAAACCAGTAATATTTCTTTAACTTTAAGGTGGATGGACAGTTGCCGTCAATGTTACTTTTCAAAGTACAACATTTCCACCAGTAATTTCGGAAGGTAAATGGCGCAGCTTGATATCTAAATACAACATCATGGGCACATTTTTCCGTCCTTCAACAAACACCTTTATAAATGGCAAAGAAACTATGAACTTTGACCAATTCCATTTCTATTGCTATAAAAAGACAGTGGGAAGAGTAGTGAGCATCATGACTAAGAATAACACCGCTGGACATCAAGTACTGGAGTATTTTCTTAACGATACCTACGCAAGTTCTGGAAACTTTCCTGATGCTTGTGGGTCTTTTGAGAAGCTTCCTGATGACACTTCCATACTGGCACAAAACTGCAATCTATGGGGTAAACCACTTGGAAAATGGGGACACAGAAGCAAAGTTGGAGGACTTCGATTGACGGGAAGACCTTTTGGTTATGATAAGGATCACGTTGTTGGACTGTATAAAGGAACTGATACGTTTGCATGTGATGATCAATATCAAACCGGCATTTTTTCTGTTGGTGATAAATTCATAATTTCCGTTCGTTAGGATAATTCTCGTGGATTCCTGGCACCGTTAAAGTTCTGAGTGTTCACATTTTGACAAGATTCATTTGACACATGATTCATTTGACACATTCAATATCGCACATTTTTTCTGAATCTATTTATAGATATTTGGAATAAAGCCTGATTTCCATATTATCGCAAACGATCGAGAACAGTCACATACGATAAAAAAAAATTGATTTTTGGGAAACCAAAGTTTATTTCCGATCCTACCACAGTTTTTGAACGATTTCGATCGCCATCATGTATGAATGGAAAACCGTCGTAGGATCGAAAAACGTTGGTTTCCCTATAATCGAATTTTTTTCGATCGCTTGCGGCCGTTCTCGATCGTTCTCGATTATATGGAAACCAAACTTAAGATTGTCAACAAAACAGAGAGAAGCGACACAAGGACACGATGACACTTACAAAAGTTAACACATACTGCCCGGAGTCAGACTCCTTGTCTACACAGGGCCTTGTCCCAATGCCAATCAGGCTCCACACGGAACTCGCAAAAATTTGAAAAAGCGACATTACAGCTACACCGATACTGCTACACAAAAATGCTAATAAAACAATACCATTTTCATAAAACCGCGTCTGATTAATGATACGTTTAGACAGAAGTTCAAATTTATCCGGGTCATACTTTCGGTAGTCACTAGCAACGATTATGTAAACAATGCATACTTTACAGTATATGTGTAAAAAAATAAATTGGTTACCTGCAATTGAATAAAATTTTCGATTGACTTTACTTGAAGTACTGTACGATTTCGTATTCGTTACAACCCTATTATTTCCCTTTCAAGCGAAGACATTTGTTATCACAGAAAGGACGTACCAGTTGTAAATAGATCTCTTAGTAAGATTACTTAATCGTGTAAAATGTAATGCGCATGTCAAACCAACTGTTTCCTCTTTTTTATCCTCCTCTGTTCATTAAATTCCTCCTTCATGCTGACAACAGCTGTCCTTTTGAGTTTCCTTATATTTTGTCATTTACATGTTACCTATTTTCCCTTTAACTCTGTTTTTTCTTGTCCATATTCCTGGCACATTTTTCTAAAGCAAGCCTATGCCTGCATTCGGTCCGCAGGTCGTTCGACAAAATGTAATTTCGGATTTTTCGAAACGACAAGGCAAGATTTCCGTGCCTTCCGTTAAAAAAATGCCCTCCCCGACTTATTGCAGCGATATGCCGGCCGTTTGAAGTGCAGTTCACTCCACATCAAAATCGCGTGAAAGAAAATGATCACTTATCACTTCCTACTGCTTTTTCTAAAGGGATGTTCAAACACTTTCGTTAATTTTACAGATGTTCAATTTTTTTCCATTCACATTCTAGCTGAAAGAATTCACCATATTTTCGCACATCATCCCTCTGGCCCGCACTTCATTCATTCATTCATTCGTCCATTCGTCCATTCGTCCATTCGTCCATTCGTCCATTCGTCCATTCGTCCATTCGTCCATTCGTCCATTCGTCCATTCGTCCATTCGTCCATTCGTGCATTCGTGCATTCGTTCGTTCATTCGTTCATTCGTTCATTCGTTCGTTTATTCGTTCGTTCGTTAGTCCATTCAATCTCATCGTTTTAATTTTACAGAACATTTACTGATGATACAATAATCACACGTACACTGCGGTTATACACTGGGGCGAGATCGCAAAAACGAGGCCAGTCAGTCGTCGCAAATTGACAGTTTTTTGTTGAAGTTATATTTTGCTTTAAAACATGAAAAGAGAAAGCTCGAGGATGAACTGTTCACCGGGACCACTGACTAACCTCGAGATAAATATATGATATATATGATATTTTTTTGGAAAATGGTGCATAGGAAAACTCAGGAGGAATATCAGTTGGATTGCACAAAAAGTTTCCTCCGCATTAAAAAAATTCAAACAAAGCAAACTTCAAAGCGTAGCGCTTTTCAATATATGTGATATGTGACAGGGTGTTGACAGGTGGTTTTGACAGGGTATTTCTACTTGTTCCCCGATCTAATGGGCTTCCTGTGTCACGTGACCTTCAGTTTCACGTGGTTGAACTATACTTGGTGAACTCGTGGTCGTGTGTCGTTGTGGTCCGCCATCTTTTTGGTGACTGTGGGTTGTTGAGGATGATGGTGCTTTCTTTTCAAGTTCCATAATCAACATTTTCCCGTTTTGAATCCATTCAAATGACCTATTTTCTGCAGTGGAACATTTTTTGCTGCGAAAAAGGAAAACGTTTGCTTTCTTAATGCTCAAAGAGATGTAAAAGAAACGATTGAAAACCTGCCGCGACTCGTCTCTCCAACTCGTGGTCTTCCTTGAAAATGCACTTCCAAAGTTGTGGAAAGGTTAGTGAAGCTAAAAAAAAGTTATTATTGTTACATTTAACTTGAAATTGAAGTTGTCTATTCTTAATATGAAAACTTTTCAAATTTTTATAACTTTCTCAGTAGCAAATGCGAGTCACATGGAAAACCTGACGTGCACCACGAAAGCTATGCGAAGCTTCTCGTCGTAACAAACAATTTTTTCGATTGCTCAAAAGGTTTTGACTTACCCTTTTTGTTCAGAAAACCATTACTTATTTTATAGTCGCAAATATTTAGATTAAAAATAAGAATACCGTTAACGAGGTTTAGATTTGTCGCCGAAAGGTTAACGACCAAAGGTCATTTCTCAATAGCGTTTTGCAGTACGTTGGTTGCCTAATTTTTGTCCAATACTACATTTACATCCCAGTTTGAATATGCGAATTGACACTTAGGGACTATGCATTTTATTTTTCAAATATTCAAATGTTATATGAGCAACATTACTAGCAATTTTTTATAAACACTATTTTTTTTCAGTACGTTTTCACAGGCAACAAGTTAGGCACCGTTCGCACTTGATACAAATTTTTGATTTGTACTCAACATGGTCAGTACAATCTACGAGCAAAATTGTTGTGAAACAATTGCGTTACAAGTTTTTTTGCGGTCGGACTATCGAAACAATTGCTCTCAAAGTACTTAAGCGTTGACATATCAACCGTTTTTCCTCATAATCGGGCCATCTTTGAGTTGCCTTTTTTACTTGAAATATTGGAAGACATTTCTGAACTAGTAACTCCGAATGTTCTTGTTGCTCTCGTACGTTTATGTTGACGTTATTCGGAGTAGTTAGAGTTTGCGATGTCCCTGCCAAATAAGGTGTAAATTGGCGTTCGTTGTAGTGCCTTAATGGAATTCCTGGCTGGTATTGATAGTAAAAGTTAGAATAATTGTTTGGATTCATTGCACTCTTGCACCTTCGCGTTCAGATCGAGGCGATGTAATGTGAGTCTACGAACGTGGTCTTTGAGTCAGCATCAAGTGCTTGCTATGCAAAGTGATAGACACTTTTCTCGCCTTTTTATTTAATGAACAAGAAAACTGCTGCCTCGGAGCAGTACATCGGCATCAGTTTTGAAACACAAATTCAGTACAGTTCGCAACAAATCAGTCGCACTTGCAGGTACGGTGATGACAGAATTTTGACAGTTTGCGCTAAACTAAACAGAATTGTTCTGTAATTGTTTCAAAGTGCGACCGGCCCCTAACTCACAGCACCCATTTTTTTAATAGAAGATGCTAAAAAGTTTCAGCAATGGGTTGGATTCTTTGTGCGTCACATACTTTCAAGGTTTCTATAATTTATATTCATAACTCGTAATTTCATTGATATTTTCATTTAAACTGATAGTACAATTGAACATAATTGTGTGTACTACTATATGTACATTGTTGATATTTGATTACTCAGCGGTTTTATGTTGTTTGGAGAAGTTTTGTACACCTTATTTTAGAACTGTGTCATTTATATCAGCTTGATATATATTTCTGTTAAGAGTATGTAAGATTGATTGAACGATCTGTTACAACTTGGTTGTGTGTAGAAAAGGAGCTGTGCATCATGTACAATCTACTTAAATTGCTAGTTGCAGTTGAATGAAATTGTAGTTTCTAACTATATATATATGTATTTGCTGATTTATAAATTGAGAAATCAACTTGTAGATCATCAAGATAGCAAACAGTGGGGAAAAATGGACTTAAAAAGTTAGCAAAAAATTCAACTTGAACTTGACAGTTTGAAGAGTTGAAATCGGGGGACTCGTCCTGCCAGCAAGAGCCCCCCCCCCCCACAAAAAAAAAAACAACAACAAAAAAACAAACAAAAAAAAAACACAACAAGTAAAACAAAAATAAATGGGAAATAACCCCGCCAGTTGGAGAGAGAAGGAATTTGACACAAAAATACAAAAACACAACCAAAGGGGGGAAACACCCCACTAGCTGGCACTCATAAACAATGATAAAGGAAAATTCACCCAAGTAGAGGGAACCTACAAAAATACTTGAAACAACATGAGCTAGAAAAAAAAAATATTGGTTTGGTTTGAGGTTTGCCATGTAGGACCTGGGTTATAGAAAAATTACAAATAGCCCACAAGAATATGTAGAGAGTGAGTAAAGAAAAAGGAGAACTCAACACAGGGCGATCCAGGAACATAGATGAACAGCCGACCAGCTCTTTCTTACCAAACCAGATGAACTTGAAAAAACTAAGTTCTACTTACATAATGAAAATAGGAAAAATCAGAAATTTCAACCATTTTATGGGTTGAATTAAATTTACCTGCAAGTATTCTGGTTTCTTTTTTACAAAGTTGAAAACTATTGTGACTATTTATATGCCATTGAATTTTGGATGTGTTGTATGGTTGACAGAAAGATATTTGTATGTAATACTTTTCTTCAGAAGAAAATCTAAAAAAACTAAATATTTGAAATCTCACTTTAGAGATGCCAAAATGTTTAAAAAGTTGTTAAATGTTTTCAAGCTTTTTTTTAAAGGTTTATTTGAAACCTATTTCTATCTACATGGTGCAGATAGTCTTTAATTTGTGAATGGTAGCATTTGTGTGGAAAAGTCATTGAATATAGGTCCAGTTATTACGCTGAGCCCATAAGAACAAACTTTGGCAAATTTAGCTTTAAATACAACGGTCCCATACTATGGAATGATTTAGATGAAAAACTGAAAAATCTTTCTCTAGAACAATTCAAACTTGAGCTGAAATCAAGCATCCTTGTTAGTTATTTATGATACATTATATTTTAATTTAGAATATCATTTAAAATATTTAATGCATTTCAATTCTTCCTTTATTCTCCACAACCATTTTTCAATCTATTCAATATTTATTGCTTTTTTCATTTACATCTATTTGTCAATTACTTTAAATGCCTATAAATTTCTTGTTTATATAAATTTTGTATATATAACTTAATACCGGCATCTTGCCATGACATTACTAATTTTCTACACAAAATTATAATATAGATACTCAGCCCGATAAGTTAATACTTTTCTGAGCAGCTTTTACCTGATTCTTCTTGTCAAATTAATTATTCTTGTATATATCTATTTATGTAAATCTTTTGGTAATAAAGTTATATATATATATATATGAGGCAATAGCCCTTGTGATGTCATAAGTTGCCCTTACTTTGTGTGCGGTGGTGCTTCTGTGTGATTTAGATGGAAAAAGTGAAAATGTTGTTAACAGCCCCATTCTTGATGAATAGGTGTGGTAAATGTTGTACTGCATCTACAGAATGTTAGTCCTTGGTACAATAAATGTTTATATTATAACTACTGAAACAGGTTGAACAAGATTTGAACTCGAATTTTGGTCACATGACCAAAGGTTGTTTAACGAATTTGCTCAGTCATGATCGCATTTCTAAGATCAAATGGTGGGTTATATAGTATCACAAAAAGATGAACTTGCAGAACTAAGGTCTACTTTTATAAAGGAAATGGGAAAAATCAGAAATTTCAATCATTTTATGGGCTGAATTAAATACCCCTGCAAATATGGTAGTTTTTTTTTATAAAGTTGAAAACTTATTTCTATGCTGTTGCATTTTTGATGCATTGTATGGTTCACAGAAAGATATTTGGATATAAGATTGTTATTGTTAATGCAGTTTTATAGGGAAATATATGATTACCTAGATAAGCTAATATAGAAAGCATAAATCAATTGTGTGTTTATGTTAAGCTTTTCCTCCCGTGAAAAGAAAAGAAAATTAAATATTTGAAATGTAAAATATTTACAAAGGAACAAAATATACAAAACAAGAAACTCACTAAATTTATTGTATGCTGTTAGTGAATATCCATTCACCAAGCGGGGGCAACCCATAAGCACAGAAGGCTATCTTTATGTCCAGACAGAGCAAAGCGATTGGCCTTTAGTTCTTACATTGAGTTTAAGAACTTTTTTAAAAAGAAGAGTAATGACTGGCTAGAACGTGTCCAAAGAAGTGAGAAAGATTTTCTTGAGGCCTTCTATATTAGGAGTCTTACTACTAACCAATCCCTGATGTCCAGAAAGACCTTCTTGCACAGATGGCAGGCCCTCCCAAAAGGCTGTCCTCAGAATTTTGCATCTCGAGCACATTGTATGAGAAGTGAAGGTTTCGTGAAACTCTTTTCTGTGCTCTTAAATTTGATGTTTGACCACGTCCCACCATTGCAGAAGCAAGTTAAAGTGGTGATTCAGACATCTTTCCAGGAGGACCAAAAGCAGAGAAGAAAGTACTGGTGTTCCACTCCTTCCCAGTTCCACTCAACATGTGAAAACTGTGGGCAGCTTATTCCAACAGCATATTGTGATAGTGTTACTTGTTTCTCTTTGACTGTAGTTAGGCCTTTAATTGAAGTGTAATCCCTAGTATGTGTAACTAAAATTTCAGTGTAAGAGTGTGCTGACAAATTACAGTGAACTCGCCCACAGGTCAACTCGCCCAGACAAAGTCGCCCATAAAAAAATATCTTGGAAACTGCCTGATACCAACTCGCCCATCATGTAGACTAAATTTCAAAAATACAATTTGAACGTTAAAAATATTCAGTAATGTTTTAAAAAACGGTTTATTTTTTGTTTTGTTTTTATGAGTTGACATGATGGATCGTATTATTTTTACCAAAGCTGTCATTTCATGTTCGTCAGTAAATGTTGCACTGTGTAATATTATTGTTCAGATAAACATTACTTTCAAAAACGTCTATTGATCGTGTTTAGACATAAGATTATTTTCGATTCATGTTATTTCTAGCGATTTTTTGAATACTAACAAAAACGCGATATAAAGTCCTTTCATCAAGTTGCAAAGTCGCCAATACCAAATCGCCCAAATAATGAAAATTATCAAACAAAGAATAGAAGACCAAGAAATTCAAATCTGGCACGCTGAATTACACAATGATTCTGGTAGAAAGCCGGGCTCACAGAAAAACAAACTTAGAACCTACAGAATATTCAAAAGAGATTTTAACCAGGAAGAATATCTAAGCGAAATCAAAAGTATCAAACACAGGATAAGTTTTACAAAACTAAGAATAAGTGATCATTGCTTAGAAATAGAGAGAGGTCGATATACGAGACCATACACAAATCCAGAAGATAGAATTTGTAAACAATGCAATAATGACATTGAAAATGAACTGCATTTCTTACTAATTTGTCCCTTTTACGCAAGTGAAAGGGACGAACTATTCTCTATATTAATCAACTAAAACAAGAAGTTTAACTCTTTCAGTATTGACGACAAATTTGAATATATTATGAATGCAACCCAAGTCAAACAAAATTTAATAGCTAAATATATTCATCGCTGCCTTCAAAAAAGAAACGGCCAATGATCATTTATACAATCATATATCACATCCATGTAAATATTTGATATAATGTTGTGTGTAACTTTTGTAAATTATATGTTTATGTACTATGTATACTGTATGTAATCTTTTTATTAACCATATCTACCCGAAAGACATTTGCTCTAAGGAGGTTAATAAAGTATCTATCTATCTATCATAAAGTCGTTTTTACTCAATTTAGCGGCTTTGTAATTACTTTGAACTCAAGCCGATAATTCTATCCAAAAGCTGCCAAAAAAAAAGTAATACAGTATTATAAAACATTCAAACCCAAAATATTTTTGAAAGCTCTTTCTAGCGAGATTTTGAGTGGAAACAAACAAACAAACAAACGAGACGCAAATTTGCAAATTTGACGAAACTTGCAAGAAGCCATTTGAATGCTTCTAAATTTGCATATTGGACGGCAAATTCTATTAGTGATTTTTTAGCATTTTGCAACAATTAATTAACATGCTTGCATCCCGACCAACAAATGAACTCTAATTTCAATTGATCTAATTCGAAACAAGAATAACACAACATCATATATTAGTTTCATTTTCCTTTTTATTAAAATAAAAATCGACATCATAAGGGAAAAGCATTTGAGTTCATAGTAAACACGAAAACGCTTTGTTGACGCTTTGTGTCAAGAAGTTGGTAACTCGTGATGACTGATCTTTTTTTGCATTTTCTTTATTTTTTCCTTCAGAATCTTGCTACAAAAAGAATGATAAATGTAGCCTGTTCAATATTAAAGACACAAGTCAGTATCATAAGTAATGAATCGGATAATTTTGAAGAGAAAATCATTTGAGTTCAAAGTAGAAACGAAAACGCTTTGTTGACGCTTTGTTTCAAGAAGTTGATAACTCGTGATGACTGATTTTTTTTGCATTTTCTTCAATTTTTTCTTCAGAATCTTGCTACAAAAAGAATTATAAGTGTAGCCTGTTCAATATTAAAGACACAAATCAGTATCATAAGTAATGAATCGGATAATTTTGAAGATAAAATCATTTGAGTTCAAAGTAGGCACAAAAACGCTTTGTCAATTAACACTTTGTGATTCGATGAGGGAAATTACGAAAGTTAACTTGTTTTTCGCTATCGTAATTATAAGCATGAAGTTGAAACATTCATTTATATTCTTTTACTTAAACTTTTAAAACACAAAGACTTTGACAAAGTGACTGTGACTATGGGCGAGATTGTATTTGTATGATTTTATACATGGGCGACTTTGTAAATAAGGGTCTGGGCGACTTGACTTGTGAGCGAGATGACCGGATACCTTTCTAGGACTGCCAGTAACAGGTGTGGTGACATACGGGCTCTGATGAGGATGTCCCAGAGGAGTGGCTGTAGAGGTGGTCCTGTATGCATACACTCGTTCACACTGTTCGCTAATGGATGAGGTTTAGCGCTTCCGTCAAACACCATTCGCACCTTGGTTGTGCTTGCGGTTTCTCTCACTACAGGTTTGTGAGGCATGTAGAATACCCGGTCACCGCTAGGTATGGCTGGAGCTCTCTCAACGATGCCATTCTCTAACTGGTCTGTCACTATCTTTCTATATTCAACCTCTAGCTTGCTGTCGTGACTTAGCTTTCTCTCCACATTCTCTAGTCGTCGTCTACTGGGGTTTTCATTTGTGTTGTCTATCTCAGCTCCCGGTATCCAGGGGACCTGGACTTCATACCTGCCTTCACTATTCACAACAATGTTCTCCTTAAACTCTGTAAGTACCGTCGAGTCGACATTATCTCCCCTGTCTTCTATTCCTAATACGTCTAAGGAATACAGTCGTTCACAGTGTTCGTCAATCTCCTTGATGTACATGCAACCAGAACTAGAGTACTCAGTCCCCCCGTGTATGACCCACCCAAAGGTCGTCTCTTCTACTATGGGGTCTTCCGGTTTCCCCTTGCACACTTGATCAGTTCTTATCCTACAGTATGTACTATCACTAAGGATGATGTCGATTTGATACTCATCAGATTCAATGTAGTAGAAGGTTTTCCCGCGTGCATGTGGATATTTCTCTTTGAGGTCTTTGATAGTAGGTCTATTGATAGTCGTGAAGTCTGGCACTCTATTGCCGCTCAGTTCAATTCTCTCGGTTTCACGATTGTCTAATGACTTCATTTCTACGTTGAATATAGGTAATGATTGTGTTTTCACACCGTTCACAGTTACAATGTTTTGTGTCTCATGTCTCACTGGTTTTAGTTTAAGCCTTTTCGCTGCTTCACTAGACACAAAGTTCCTCCCCGACCCGGTGTCGAGAAAGGCCCACAGGATCGAATCCTCAATTTTAATGGGAATAATGGCTGGTAGGCTCTTTTCAGTCGAAGGGGTGTATCCATTTAGAACTCCGGTTTGTTGTGGTTTGTCAGACGAGCTCTCATTACCCCTTGTGCACAGACTGGTTTCCCTTGCATTTGAAACATCCCCTGCTACGACATTGATTTGCTTGATGGCCCGATCGTGCGCAGTTGAAACAAAACTTCCTTTCTGCAAAAAAGCGTCTGCGGGGTCGAGGAGTCGAGGGCAGTACGAAATGCGAAGCCCGCTGGGGACATGTGCACCCCGAGCAGTGCCCACGACTCCAGGATCGAGGCATAAAAATCTGGCAGAATGTTCATGGGGAAAAAAGGCAGGACATTCAAGCACTGACTCAAGATCGGTGCCGAAGGCCTCAAGAACGGTCTGTCTAAGGAAGTAATGCCATTTGCCGGCATTGCCAGAGAGGATACGTCTAATCCAGACAGCATGCAGTGCCTGTGCTTTTAGGCCGGGGTCTATGAGGTTGAAGCCACCCATGATTGTGGTTGGGGGCATAGAGCCCCACGACAGTGAGCGCAGACGAGTGTGATAAGTTTAGTTTCAGATAAGTGATCCTGCCACTGTCATCAGCATAGTGTGTGACGACAGTGGAGGGAGAGGATTTCTTGAAGAGTAGGGCGCACCCAGCCGATCTGGCCGACCCATGGGTACCATAGGCTTTGAAGATCGACCGGGCGAACCAAGATGACAGCTCTTCATCGGAGACGGAGTGAGTTTCTTGGAGACAGATGAAATCAAAGTTGCGTTCAGTGAGCCATAGGATGATTGCGGATCTCTTAGCTCGGTCCCTGAGCCCTGGCACGTTGATCGTGCAGACTCACATGGTGAAATTAAAAGAAGAAGTTATAGATACTGTTTGGCACAGGCCTGAATGCTATGTCACCCCTTGGGCGGGCCCTTCTCAGAAGTTTTAGCCTTCTTTAACGTCGTAAGGGCGAAAGAAGTATCCTGGATGGGATATTGTGTGACAGGGTCACCATTATCCTCCGATCACCGGTCTCAATCCCATCCCGATCCAGGACGCGGGTAACTCGACGAACAACACCATATTTTGAGAAACAGTCCTTGATTCTATCGTCCTCAAGTTCCGAAGGTAGATTGGAAACAATGAGGACATTCAGGAAGAAAAAAGAATTTTTTATGTGCAGGCCCTTCACAAATAAGTTTTCAAAGGCTCTCTGTGAGCCATCTTTAAATGTTACTCTGAACGAGCGGCCATTAACGGAGGGCTGCACGCATTTTATTTTGTTAAAGTCCCCTTTGAGGGTTGACTTGAGAGAGTCAACAACGTCGGCTCTTACAATAGACGAATTTTTAACTAATTGATTAGGCAGGGAGAATTCGAGAGTGAATTTGCGGTCGACCTTGAAGGCCATCTCTCTACAACCATGTGAGATTTTCGGGGGAAATCGGAATCAACGGGGGACTCACCCTCCACGGAGGCGCCCAAAAAAAACAAAAAACAAAGGGGGACTCACCCTCTCTAGAGGTGCCCGAGAAACAAAAATCAAAATCAATTGGGGCCTCACCCTCTCTAGAGGTGCCCGAGAAACAAAACTCAAAATCAATTGGGGCCTCACCCTCTCTCGAGGTGCCCAAGAAACAATGACTCTGCCACTGAGCAGAGAAAGGCAAGGAAAAAGTGAAATTATAATCAATACACTTTTGATTTGGATTTTAAATTCCAGAGACTTGGAAAATCACGATACTCACTCGCGTCCCACACGTAGCTGCAAGCTTGTTCGAGAGGGCCACCACAGGAAGCCCAGTACACAGAACGGCAGAGCTTCGCGAAGCATATGACTTAGCCAAAAGGCTGAGAAGAAATACTGAAGTGTGCCATTCTCCTTCTCAGTTCCACTCAACATGTTAACTGTGTGGGTATCTAGTTGCGACAGCATATTGTGATTGTTTTACTTGTTTATCATTGGGTATAGCCAGGCTTTTGATTGAAGTGTCCATGTGTTGTTTGACTTGCTTGTGAGAATCATCTGCTTTTAAGTCCTTGCTGGTTAGACTAGTAATTGCTTGATCATAAAAGAAAGTTATTGTCTTTTATATGCACAATTTTTGGAGACTTAGGGACATTTCTGAATAAAACGATTTGATGGTCAATCTCAAAAAGTGCATTACGGAGGTCAACTGACACATACTTTGGTTGGAACTTCGCAACATTCACAAAGCATTCCCATACAGACTTACTATCAGCAGAAAATTGAAATTTGTAAAAGAAAGTGTTACTTTTTAAAATTCTCAAAAATAGTATTGCTTCTCAAATTATACACAAAGGTGGTATATCAATGAAGCTATACATATATGCAAAATAAAATAAGCTAAAATTATCCGATAGAAAGTGATCTTATGCATATGACTTTAGATTGCAAATAAATCAATAGTAAGTAAAAACGACTTCGTGATTGTGCTTTTAATCTTTGCATTACCACTTGCTTTTTATGCAGTGGTAAAAGGTCCCAGTACATTGTAAATATAAACTTATATATAAAATTGCACATAAAAGACAACGCTTGTCAAGTTTCAATAAATATTTAAAAAGTGTTTTATATTTCTTAAGTGTCAAGAGTTCTCTTACTTCTTTAGCAAAACTGTTCTTTAGGCAGGCTGAGTCCCAACAGAGCCCACCTGCTAGTTTTGTCACAGAGCAAATAACACAACCAGGACGTTACATTACACATGACTGATTTTTGGAAGATATTTTGACATATATGCAGACATGTTCACGTGTTGCTAGGCATAAATATTTTATTTACAATTATACAAATGATAATCTTTCTTACTAATCATCTCTAATATATCACCGTTAAATACTATTTTTTTATTTATTCCTAAAAATATATCCTAGAAAATTGTTGATATTCAACGATGATTTGAGAAAGTTCTCAAATAGTCTGTTTGTCACCAAGCTAAACAATTGCGAATATCATCCTTACATTTTTTCAGTATTTCAGTATATGTTACAAAACTGTTGTGCAAAGTGGCTGGATTGCGAAAAAAAAAAAAAATGTTGAACATAATTTACAGAAATCATAAAGTAAAAGTAAATCATAAAGTTTTCTATTTCTTTGTATTGCTCTCAAGCAATTAAGAAGAAGAAAAGAGAATCAAAGAGTGTCGACAATCCCTCGTAAAGTCCCACGATCAGCAGTGTACATGATGCCATGGGCAATATGCCACAAGACATTGCGCACCTTGCAATCTTGAGGCAGAGTGAATTTGAGTCCAGGGTCCGGCCAGTAGAGAGGTCCAAAGGAGCTCTGGAACTTCTCTACACAATGAGGTACCTCCCCATGGACCAAGACCAGTTTCTGATGTAATGCTTTGGCTGTGCTGGTTGCCAACTCTATGGAAGCATCGTCAGCAGATGAAAAAGCCAGAGCCTGGTCGACAGCGCGATGGCCATCCAGCAGGACCCAAGCAGTAAGGACTGAGGCTTAAAATGCCGGTAGGAGATCTGATGGATAGTGAGCTGGGTGAGACAGGACCTCCTATGCTGGAGTCCCTAGTCTTGACCTACAAATATAATCAAAGAAGTGCCCCCGTTTTCCCCAGGTGAATCTGGAGTCCCTAGTCTTGACCTACAATAATAATCAAAGAAGTGCCTCCGTTTCCCCCAGGTGAATCAAAATGCTTCATCCAGAAGGCATGGAGTGATAAGGTCTTGAGGGCCGGGTCGACCAGACCAAACCCTCCCTGACCGGTGGGTAGAATCATAGATGATCTCATAACGAGATCGTGACCCCCCGACCAGAAGAAAGAGAAGACCAAGGATCTGATTGTCTTGGCCACCCGCTCCGGCATGCAAATAACCGATGCCGTGTACCAGAGGCCAGAGAGAGCAAGCATGTGGGCCTTTCCAGAGAGTGTGAGAGCTCCAGATGGGAATCACAGTTAAATTGGGTCAGATCTCCTGGGCCCACAGTGACCCCCAGGCAGTTCAGCTGAGAGGAGGACCACTGCATGTCCACAGGAGAAGTGCGGCCAGCCCAAGCTCGACACCAAAGCCCTTTACACTTTGCCATGTTTAGCTTCACACCCGAGGCCAGCTCATAGTCAGAATATAGTTTGAAAGTGGTGCAAATTTGAAATTCAGAGGTCAGAAGGATTGTTGTGTCGTCAGCGTACTGCAATATGAGAGCCCTCTCCCGGCCCAGTGGCAATGTGAGTCTGCCAAGCACTGGGGAGGCCCTCAGTCGGCACAGCAACGACTCTGCGATTAGCACATAAAGAGAAGCAGAGAGGGGGCACCCTTGGCGCACCCCTCTAAAGAGTTGAAAGGGCTCAGTGTTGAAATCATTTACTAAGACAGATAAGCATGGATCCGTATAGAAGAGACGGACCCACGAGACGAAATTTGCACCTTAGCCCAGTCTATCAAGTAGAAAGAAAAGATGGGGCCAGTCCACTCGATCAAAAGCCTTCTCATCATCTAGAGAGAGTAGGGCGAGTGGCTGTTCAGTTTCAGTTGTATATGTGACTGCGGGAACCAAGAGAACAGGACACAATGTGGCCCAAAGGGTCCGCCGAGGCACTTTCCAATGTGAAGTGAAAAGATTTGTACAAGATGGCCATGTCACCAGATTTGGTAGCTCTATTGAAGAAAATGATATCCCCATCATGGGTGAGTCGGACGCGAGATCAGTAGATTTTTATTATTTTGCCTGTCCAGTCATTGTCTTTATCTGGGTTCTCTAAGTTATTTTTGTACAAGTCATAATTCTCTAAGGGCGTATACTTATGCGTCTATCCATTTTGTTGTTTTGAGGCAGCAGCGCCAACTAAAGTTTCTTTGACCTTCTCCGCAATTTTATATAGTTTCCCTTCAACTTTGCCCTTCTTTGCCTTCAAAAAGGACTTTGTTGCCGGCTAAACTGACGCAATAGATTTCCCTTTTGGGGCAGGCGCAGACAGAGGATACTCCTCATGCAATATGGAGTTGTCCTCCATCTCTGAACCTGCAGCCGGATCTATCCAAAACATTGAAAGTGTTTGTAGACGTAGGGAAAGGGGTCCGGGCACCGTCCATCACAGCCACAGTGTGAGTGGGGCCAGAAATGAAGCTCTCGCCCTCTAAATCCACAGAAAAAAGTAGATCATGCAATAGGAATTCTTTTGCCTTCAAAAACTTTGCCACGATGTTTCGCCAGCCTGGCCTTTGGTAGTATTTGCCCAATCGAAGAGTGGCAGAGATGTGTGACAGCAAAGTCATTCTGACAAGTACGTTCCCTGCAACATAGTACGTCATCATCCAATCAATAATTATAATAAAAATATATATTTTTCTATTTTTCTGTAAGTTACAAAATGCAAGCGATTAAAAAAAAATTCCTTTAATGAGTTAGATTTCACTTAAAAAAATTCGTTTTTAATATAGTTTTGAAAATGAAATATATATTTCAAAGAAAAGAACACTTTATTAAAAAAATTACAATTTAACACTATTAAGAAAAGCATAAAACAGAAATTAGAATTATACTTAACATTTAGAAACTGTTGTTATAGATATATTGTCCCCATAAGGAGAAAGGGTATCCAAACACCATGTCCCTCCCATGTCACCCATTAGTTTTATGTACGCCATGGATATCTTCTAGAACGTCAAAACCAGCTAGCTCTTCGATAACATCATCATCATGGGACATGTTCTTGTTGTCAACCCACAGAGAAACCGTCTTCTTCTGCTCAATGTCTGCACTCATCATCAAGTATAGTTAACAAAAACTCCCACATGAGGGAGCAAACGGCCTAAACAACAAAAAGGCCGGCACAGGAAACTCAGAATTGCAAACAACAGGGATTTGCCAATTAATATTTTTTATATTTCCATAATGACCCAGGAAAGATGCGAAACTGGGTGAACACAAACACCAGGCAAAGACCGACATTACCGAAACCAAAAACACTACCGACACCCAGAACACTGAACTATGAAAAACGAAAAGCTAACAAAAAACGAAAAGGTTTGAAAATTTGTAAGATTTTTAGAAAGGAACAGGGACGAGGTTGAAGCCTCTACCCTGACAAGAAAGTTGAAATGAGAAGGAAAAGGTTAAGATTTTTTTTGAGAGGCAGGGACAAGGAACAAGCCTATACCCTTAACATAGAGCAAACCAGTCTGTTTTCACTGATTGCTTTGGAGATACGTTGGCTCATCTCAATATGTCTATCCTTACTATGACAGTATATTCTCGATTTTTCTCGTAGCATGAGTTTAACTAACAGGGACATCAATGTTGGATCCGTTCATGATAGACTAATGGTGCAGACAGGCATGCACTTGTCTATTAGTGATAAGATATTGTGTTCTAGAATGCTAACAGCGTTGTCAATATTATCAGAAGCAGTCAGGACTTCGTCCCAGGCATACATGTTAACAATATGTGCGAGAATGTTTTATAAGATTGTTGTGGATCGATTTTTTTTCTATGGAAGACCATTCAGCATTAGATATCATTTCAGTTTCAATCAATCAGTTTTGTTCACTTTTATCTAAAAGTGTATGTACTTGTATTGTCATCAACCAAGGGACTGACCATCAAAAAAAATTGTAAAAATAGGATGATCAAAGATATCTACTAAGAGAAGTCCATTGACCACATCAGAATCAATATTATTGGTTAATATGTTATCTATCAATGTTGCCGTGTGCGAAGTTATTCTAGTAGGGCGATTTTTTAAATGGACAGAGCAGGTTTAAATACATTGCGTCCAAAAATTCTCCTGTTATGTTGTTTGATTGATAATTCATTAGATTAATATTGAAATCGCCCATTATGTAGCACTGTTTGTTTTCTTTACCTATTTTGTCCATTACTTCATTAAAATTCGCTACAAAAGATGGGAAATTTCCATGTGGAGGTCTATATAACACGCCAACAATAACAATAACGTTATCAGAACGTAAGTCTGAACGAATTTTGTAATTCAAATTTTCTAGTGAAAACAAAACCACGCCACCAGCTCGATTTTTTCTGTGATTATGAATAAAATTATAATTGTCAATATCAACAAAATGTCCATTTGCCTTAAGCCATGTTTCACTAATGCCAAACTGTGATTGATGTTGGATAAAACATTTATGAAATGAGAAAAGTTTCGATTAATGCTCATAAAATTAAACTGAACAGCCAAAAATAATGGTAAATTGGAAACAAGGAGGACTGAGTACAACAGCTCAGCCTTACTGAGGAAAAGGAAAGTGTTTTTGATATGTAGGCCTTTGACAAAAAGGTTTTCAAAGGCCTGTTCAGAGCCATCTTTAAAGGTGACTTGGAAAGATCGCCCATTTGCCAAGGGCAAAGGGAATCGATTATGTCGGCTCTGAGGATGGATGAATTTTTTCGCGATCTGGCTGGGCAGAGAGAATTCTAGCGTAGTGTTTCGCTCGACCTTGAAATCCATCTTATTCTTTTTTAACAAATAATATTTTCAGAAAAAACAGAAAGCATCAGGGGCTCACCTTCAACAGATTGCCCAAAAAAACAAAAAAGTCAAAAGGGGACTCACCCTCAATAGAGTGAGACTGGGGGGTGGGAGGGGTGAAATCCTCCTGTCCAGTCTCTGGGTTAAAAGCTGGCGAGGTGTTGCCCTGTTGAGGGGTCTCACTATTGGGACCCGGGGTCTTTGAAAACAGCTCTAGAGTCGCTTGCAGGTCCTGCTCAGGAGCATGGTTTGACAACAGACTGGTCATCGAGCTGTACATGGCTGGACCCGGTCGTCCAAGACCAGGATCAGGAGTATGGTCAGCCACCAACGCCGGGGTCCTCAAAGAGTATTTGATCTATTGTCGCAGTGACAGCAAAGAGAGGAAGATCTACAAGAGAGGTGGAACACTGATGAGCAGGGTGAGCCCCTGAGCATTGGCCGCAACGATTTTTTAGGTGGCAGCGGTAGATTGTATGGCCCCACCAGTTACAGTGGTGGGAGCACTGGGGCTGGCCACAGCACTTAACATGGGGCGACATGAGGACCTTTGAAGGAATGTTGTGCAACAGGACGATCATGATCATTCTGTTGCCTGTCTCTATACCGTCGCGATCTACAACCCGCATGATCTGGCGGACATTGCCATATTGCGAGAAAAATTCCTTTAACTTGTCATGAGCAAGCTCTGATGGCAGATTAGCAATAATGAGCAATAAGCACTGAGCACGAGGGCTCAGGCTCACTGAGAAAGAAAAAGGCATTTTTAATGTGTAGCCCCTTAACAAACAGATTCTCGAAGGCTTGTTGTGAGCCATACTTAAAAGTGACCATAAAGGACCGGGCATTGACTGACGGTTGAACACATTTTACTTTTGAAAAGTCCCCCTTCAGGGTGCACTTGAGGGAATCAATAACGTCAGATCTCACGATCGTCAAGTTCTTTACAATATGATTAGGGAGAGAAAACTCAAGAGTGAACTTGCGATCGACCTTAAAGGCCATCTTACAACAACAAAGTATGGTTTTCAGTGGAAATCTAGAACAACGGGGGACTCACCCTCCACGGTGGCGCCCAAGAGACAAAAAACAAAGGGGGACTCACCCTCTCTGCAGGCGCCCAAGAAACAAAAAGCAACTGGGGACTCACCATCTCTAGAGGCGCCCAAAAAACAATGACCCTGCTAGTGGACAGGAGAAAGCAAGGGAAAAGTGAACGATAATCGATACACTTTTGTTTCCTGATTGGCAATTTTAAAGTCTATTTTAAAGTTATTGTCTTTTATATACACAATTTGTGGAGACTTTAGGGACAATAATATAAAACGATTTGATGGTCAATCTCAAAAAGTGCATTACGGAGGTCAACTGACACATACTTTGGTTGGAACTTCGCAACATTCACAAAGCATTCCCATACAGACTTACTATCAGCAGAAAATTGAAATTTGTAAAAGAAAATGTTACTTTTTAAAATTCTCAAAAATAGTATTGCTTCTCAAATTATACACAAAGGTGGTATATCAATGAAGCTATACATATATGCAAAATAAAATAAGCTAAAATTATCCGATAGAAAGTGATCTTATGCATATGACTTTAGATTGCAAATAAATCAATAGTAAGTAAAAACGACTTCGTGATTGTGCTTTTAATCTTTGCATTACCACTTGCTTTTTATGCAGTGGTAAAAGGTCCCAGTACATTGTAAATATAAACTTATATATAAAATTGCACATAAAAGACAACGCTTGTCAAGTTTCAATAAATATTTAAAAAGTGTTTTATATTTCTTAAGTGTCAAGAGTTCTCTTACTTCTTTAGCAAAACTGTTCTTTAGGCAGGCTGAGTCCCAACAGAGCCCACCTGCTAGTTTTGTCACAGAGCAAATAACACAACCAGGACGTTACATTACACATGACTGATTTTTGGAAGATATTTTGACATATATGCAGACATGTTCACGTGTTGCTAGGCATAAATATTTTATTTACAATTATACAAATAATAATCTTTCTTACTAATCATCTCTAATATATCACCGTTAAATACTATTTTTTTATTTATTCCTAAAAATATATCCTAGAAAATTGTTGATATTCAACGATGATTTGAGAAAGTTCTCAAATAGTCTGTTTGTCACCAAGCTAAACAATTGCGAATATCATCCTTACATTTTTTCAGTATTTCAATATATGTTACAAAACTGTTGTGCAAAGTGGCTGGATTGCAAAAAAAAAAAAAAAAATGTTGAACATAATTTACAGAAATCATAAAGTAAATAAATTATGCATTTCTGAATTTATAATTCAATCAATTTTCTATTTCTTTGTATTGCTCTCAAGCAATTAAGAAGAAGAAAAGAGAATCAAAGAGTGTCGACAATCCCTCATAAAGTCCCACGATCAGCAGTGTACATGATGCCATGGGCAATATGCCACAAGACATTGCGCACCTTGCAATCTTGAGGCAGAGTGAATTTGAGTCCAGGGTCCGGCCAGTAGAGAGGTCCAAAGGAGCTCTGGAACTTCTCTACACAATGAGGTACCTCCCCATGGACCAAGACCAGTTTCTGATGTAATGCTTTGGCTGTGCTGGTTGCCAACTCTATGGAAGCATCATCAGCAGATGAAAAAGCCAGAGCCTGGTCGACAGCGCGATGGCCATCCAGCAGGACCCAAGCAGTAAGGACTGAGGCTTAAAATGCCGGTAGGAGATCTGATGGATAGTGAGCTGGGTGAGACAGGACCTCCTATGCTGGAGTCCCTAGTCTTGACCTACAATAATAATCAAAGAAGTGCCTCCGTTTCCCCCAGGTGAATCAAAATGCTTCATCCAGAAGGCATGGAGTGATAGTCTTGAGGGCTGGGTCGACCAGACAAAATCCTCCCTGACCGGTGGGCAGAATCATAGATAACCTCTTAACAAGATCGCTACCCCCCACCAGAAGGAAGAGAAGACCAAGAGAAAGTAGTGCGAGTGGCTGGTCAGTTTCAGTTGAATATGTGACTATGTCCTGGAGGAATAATGATAATAATAATAACAAAAATAATAATTATAATAGTCTTCAATATTCATTGATGAAATACATATCATATACATCTATAAACAATTTAAAAATATACTAAGAGAAATACATGCTATATGTTAACAATAAGATAAAGGAAAAATAATTATTTATATTTATATAAAAAAGTCGTATTTTTAATGTTCAGTGTTTATTTTTGGCTTAATTCAGTGCTTATTTCGTAAAGAATATTTTGTTTTTTGTTTCTTAGGGGCATCCAGTGGATAGTTCTTTATTACTCGTGCCCAGGCCTCTGGCACGAGTATTAAAATGCAGAGAGTTTTTTTTTGTCGCTGTTAGAAATTTAGGCATGTTCAGACAAGTTCCATCAGGTCTAATTACTCGTGCCCTGGCCTTTACCCTCCCCTCCCCTTCTACAACAGTAACTCTCCTTCCCCGACTAAATAGAAACTTACGACTGTGGAAGTTTGGCTAATAATTATCCTGAACCGTATGGTGAGAACTCAGCCTTTATACCTCTACAATTTTTTTCAGCAAAATTAGAATTTCTAACTCCAATAAAAATAATAAAAAAAACCGTCTAGTACCAAATCAGTTTTGTTCTTTATACAAGAAATTACGATAGTTAGACTCTATTGTTCTTTTTATGCTGTCGTTCGCAAAAATATTCCTGTTGAATTTGTTTATTTTCTTACACTTGCACATGCGCAATGTCATGGATTATTCGAAATGTCGACAAAACAAACTGCAAACAGGATTGAAGTTTATGTATAGATTTTGATCGGTTTGAGTCCTTAAGTGCGATGTAAAACTGTGTGTAGGTCATGGCATCAATCGATTCGATTCTCCAAACAATAGTAAAGCGTACATAATGTTGGGCATAACAATTGTGTCAAAGAGAAGATCAATTTCAGCCTGACTAAATCCTTCCTTACGTGTACACCTCAGATCATGTAACCATCTTTAAGCTTTTGCTAGCTTTCCGTGTACGTGTTCGTTGAATCTGCAATTAGACTGGAACTTGACGCCCAAAATCAACAGTTCATCAACCTGAGGAATATCTTTAACATTAGCGTACAAATCTTGATTCCATTTTTTTGCAAAACACAATTTCTTTACATTTGTTAAAGTCACAAGCCATGCCATTCAACTGTCCAGGTAAAAAATTCTTTGACTATGAGAAGGGACTTATCTATCATATGTTTAGTAATTGGAACTATAAGCCTGGAGTCATCAGCGTACTTGATAAGTGTGCTGTCGCAGTCTGTGCCATCAACCCTTAGATCGTTCAAGAATATATTAAACAAAAGGTCCACTTACAGATCCTTCTATTGTCCCCTTGTTAACAAATTTCCAATCGCATATTCAGAAGGGAGGTTCGAGACGAGGAGGACTGAGCACGAGGGCTCAGCCTCATTCAGAAAAAAGAACGAATTTTTTATGTGGAGTCCCTTTACAAACAGGTTTTCAAACGCCCGCTGGGACCCATCTTTGAATGTGACACGAAAAGATCGCCCATTTACCGAGGGCTGAACACACTTAACTTTGGAAAAGTCCCCCTTGAGGGTGGATTTTAGAGACTCAACAACGTCTAGTCTAGTAATAGATGAAGTCTTGACAATTTGGCTTGGTAGAGAAAATTCTAGAGTAAATTTACGGTCTACTATAAAAGCCATCTTTTCGAAATGATTTCGCAGAAAAGCAAACAACGGGGGACTCAACCTCTCTTGAGGCGCCCAAAAAAGCACAAATGGGAAACAACGGGGGACTCACCCTCCACGGTGGCGCCCAAGAGACAAAAAACAAAGGGGGACTCACCCTCTCTGCAGGCGCCCAAGAAACAAAAAGCAACTGGGGACTCACCATCTCTAGAGGCGCCCAAAAAACAATGACCCTGCTAGTGGACAGGAGAAAGCAAGGGAAATGTGAACGATAATCGATACACTTTTGTTTCCTGATTGGCAATTTTAAAGTCTATTTTAAAGTTATTGTCTTTTATATACACAATTTGTGGAGACTTTAGGGACAATAATATAAAACGATTTGATGGTCAATCTCAAAAAGTGCATTACGGAGGTCAACTGACACATACTTTGGTTGGAACTTCGCAACATTCACAAAGCATTCCCATACAGACTTACTATCAGCAGAAAATTGAAATTTGTAAAAGAAAGTGTTACTTTTTAAAATTCTCAAAAATAGTATTGCTTCTCAAATTATACACAAAGGTGGTATATCAATGAAGCTATACATATATGCAAAATAAAATAAGCTAAAATTATCCGATAGAAAGTGATCTTATGCATATGACTTTAGATTGCAAATAAATCAATAGTAAGTAAAAACGACTTCGTGATTGTGCTTTTAATCTTTGCATTACCACTTGCTTTTTATGCAGTGGTAAAAGGTCCCAGTACATTGTAAATATAAACTTATATATAAAACTGCACATAAAAGACAACGCTTGTCAAGTTTCAATAAATATTTAAAAAGTGTTTTATATTTCTTAAGTGTCAAGAGTTCTCTTACTTCTTTAGCAAAACTGTTCTTTAGGCAGGCTGAGTCCCAACAGAGCCCACCTGCTAGTTTTGTCACAGAGCAAATAACACAACCAGGACGTTACATTACACATGACTGATTTTTGGAAGATATTTTGACATATATGCAGACATGTTCACGTGTTGCTAGGCATAAATATTTTATTTACAATTATACAAATAATAATCTTTCTTACTAATCATCTCTAATATATCACCGTTAAATACTATTTTTTTATTTATTCCTAAAAATATATCCTAGAAAATTGTTGATATTCAACGATGATTTGAGAAAGTTCTCAAATAGTCTGTTTGTCACCAAGCTAAACAATTGCGAATATCATCCTTACATTTTTTCAGTATTTCAATATATGTTACAAAACTGTTGTGCAAAGTGGCTGGATTGCAAAAAAAAAAAAAAAAATGTTGAACATAATTTACAGAAATCATAAAGTAAATAAATTATGCATTTCTGAATTTATAATTCAATCAATTTTCTATTTCTTTGTATTGCTCTCAAGCAATTAAGAAGAAGAAAAGAGAATCAAAGAGTGTCGACAATCCCTCGTAAAGTCCCACGATCAGCAGTGTACATGATGCCATGGGCAATATGCCACAAGACATTGCGCACCTTGCAATCTTGAGGCAGAGTGAATTTGAGTCCAGGGTCCGGCCAGTAGAGAGGTCCAAAGGAGCTCTGGAACTTCTCTACACAATGAGGTACCTCCCCATGGACCAAGACCAGTTTCTGATGTAATGCTTTGGCTGTGCTGGTTGCCAACTCTATGGAAGCATCATCAGCAGATGAAAAAGCCAGAGCCTGGTCGACAGCGCGATGGCCATCCAGCAGGACCCAAGCAGTAAGGACTGAGGCTTAAAATGCCGGTAGGAGATCTGATGGATAGTGAGCTGGGTGAGACAGGACCTCCTATGCTGGAGTCCCTAGTCTTGACCTACAATAATAATCAAAGAAGTGCCTCCGTTTCCCCCAGGTGAATCAAAATGCTTCATCCAGAAGGCATGGAGTGATAGTCTTGAGGGCTGGGTCGACCAGACAAAATCCTCCCTGACCGGTGGGCAGAATCATAGATAACCTCTTAACAAGATCGCTACCCCCCACCAGAAGGAAGAGAAGACCAAGAGAAAGTAGTGCGAGTGGCTGGTCAGTTTCAGTTGAATATGTGACTATGTCCTGGAGGAATAATGATAATAATAATAACAAAAATAATAATTATAATAGTCTTCAATATTCATTGATGAAATACATATCATATACATCTATAAACAATTTAAAAATATACTAAGAGAAATACATGCTATATGTTAACAATAAGATAAAGGAAAAATAATTATTTATATTTATATAAAAAAGTCGTATTTTTAATGTTCAGTGTTTATTTTTGGCTTAATTCAGTGCTTATTTCGTAAAGAATATTTTGTTTTTTGTTTCTTAGGGGCATCCAGTGGATAGTTCTTTATTACTCGTGCCCAGGCCTCTGGCACGAGTATTAAAATGCAGAGAGTTTTTTTTTGTCGCTGTTAGAAATTTAGGCATGTTCAGACAAGTTCCATCAGGTCTAATTACTCGTGCCCTGGCCTTTACCCTCCCCTCCCCTTCTACAACAGTAACTCTCCTTCCCCGACTAAATAGAAACTTACGACTGTGGAAGTTTGGCTAATAATTATCCTGAACCGTATGGTGAGAACTCAGCCTTTATACCTCTACAATTTTTTTCAGCAAAATTAGAATTTCTAACTCCAATAAAAATAATAAAAAAAACCGTCTAGTACCAAATCAGTTTTGTTCTTTATACAAGAAATTACGATAGTTAGACTCTATTGTTCTTTTTATGCTGTCGTTCGCAAAAATATTCCTGTTGAATTTGTTTATTTTCTTACACTTGCACATGCGCAATGTCATGGATTATTCGAAATGTCGACAAAACAAACTGCAAACAGGATTGAAGTTTATGTATAGATTTTGATCGGTTTGAGTCCTTAAGTGCGATGTAAAACTGTGTGTAGGTCATGGCATCAATCGATTCGATTCTCCAAACAATAGTAAAGCGTACATAATGTTGGGCATAACAATTGTGTCAAAGAGAAGATCAATTTCAGCCTGACTAAATCCTTCCTTACGTGTACACCTCAGATCATGTAACCATCTTTAAGCTTTTGCTAGCTTTCCGTGTACGTGTTCGTTGAATCTGCAATTAGACTGGAACTTGACGCCCAAAATCAACAGTTCATCAACCTGAGGAATATCTTTAACATTAGCGTACAAATCTTGATTCCATTTTTTTGCAAAACACAATTTCTTTACATTTGTTAAAGTCACAAGCCATGCCATTCAACTGTCCAGGTAAAAAATTCTTTGACTATGAGAAGGGACTTATCTATCATATGTTTAGTAATTGGAACTATAAGCCTGGAGTCATCAGCGTACTTGATAAGTGTGCTGTCGCAGTCTGTGCCATCAACCCTTAGATCGTTCAAGAATATATTAAACAAAAGGTCCACTTACAGATCCTTCTATTGTCCCCTTGTTAACAAATTTCCAATCGCATATTCAGAAGGGAGGTTCGAGACGAGGAGGACTGAGCACGAGGGCTCAGCCTCATTCAGAAAAAAGAACGAATTTTTTATGTGGAGTCCCTTTACAAACAGGTTTTCAAACGCCCGCTGGGACCCATCTTTGAATGTGACACGAAAAGATCGCCCATTTACCGAGGGCTGAACACACTTAACTTTGGAAAAGTCCCCCTTGAGGGTGGATTTTAGAGACTCAACAACGTCTAGTCTAGTAATAGATGAAGTCTTGACAATTTGGCTTGGTAGAGAAAATTCTAGAGTAAATTTACGGTCTACTATAAAAGCCATCTTTTCGAAATGATTTCGCAGAAAAGCAAACAACGGGGGACTCAACCTCTCTTGAGGCGCCCAAAAAAGCACAAATGGGAAACAACGGGGGACTCACCCTCCACGGTGGCGCCCAAGAGACAAAAAACAAAGGGGGACTCACCCTCTCTGCAGGCGCCCAAGAAACAAAAAGCAACTGGGGACTCACCATCTCTAGAGGCGCCCAAAAAACAATGACCCTGCTAGTGGACAGGAGAAAGCAAGGGAAATGTGAACGATAATCGATACACTTTTGTTTCCTGATTGGCAATTTTAAAGTCTATTTTAAAGTTATTGTCTTTTATATACACAATTTGTGGAGACTTTAGGGACAATAATATAAAACGATTTGATGGTCAATCTCAAAAAGTGCATTACGGAGGTCAACTGACACATACTTTGGTTGGAACTTCGCAACATTCACAAAGCATTCCCATACAGACTTACTATCAGCAGAAAATTGAAATTTGTAAAAGAAAGTGTTACTTTTTAAAATTCTCAAAAATAGTATTGCTTCTCAAATTATACACAAAGGTGGTATATCAATGAAGCTATACATATATGCAAAATAAAATAAGCTAAAATTATCCGATAGAAAGTGATCTTATGCATATGACTTTAGATTGCAAATAAATCAATAGTAAGTAAAAACGACTTCGTGATTGTGCTTTTAATCTTTGCATTACCACTTGCTTTTTATGCAGTGGTAAAAGGTCCCAGTACATTGTAAATATAAACTTATATATAAAATTGCACATAAAAGACAACGCTTGTCAAGTTTCAATAAATATTTAAAAAGTGTTTTATATTTCTTAAGTGTCAAGAGTTCTCTTACTTCTTTAGCAAAACTGTTCTTTAGGCAGGCTGAGTCCCAACAGAGCCCACCTGCTAGTTTTGTCACAGAGCAAATAACACAACCAGGACGTTACATTACACATGACTGATTTTTGGAAGATATTTTGACATATATGCAGACATGTTCACGTGTTGCTAGGCATAAATATTTTATTTACAATTATACAAATAATAATCTTTCTTACTAATCATCTCTAATATATCACCGTTAAATACTATTTTTTTATTTATTCCTAAAAATATATCCTAGAAAATTGTTGATATTCAACGATGATTTGAGAAAGTTCTCAAATAGTCTGTTTGTCACCAAGCTAAACAATTGCGAATATCATCCTTACATTTTTTCAGTATTTCAATATATGTTACAAAACTGTTGTGCAAAGTGGCTGGATTGCACAAAAAAAAAAAAATGTTGAACATAATTTACAGAAATCATAAAGTAAATAAATTATGCATTTCTGAATTTATAATTCAATCAATTTTCTATTTCTTTGTATTGCTCTCAAGCAATTAAGAAGAAGAACAGAGAATCAAAGAGTGTCGACAATCCCTCGTAAAGTCCCACGATCAGCAGTGTACATGATGCCATGGGCAATATGCCACAAGACATTGCGCACCTTGCAATCTTGAGGCAGAGTGAATTTGAGTCCAGGGTCCGGCCAGTAGAGAGGTCCAAAGGAGCTCTGGAACTTCTCTACACAATGAGGTACCTCCCCATGGACCAAGACCAGTTTCTGATGTAATGCTTTGGCTGTGCTGGTTGCCAACTCTATGGAAGCATCGTCAGCAGATGAAAAAGCCAGAGCCTGGTCGACAGCGCGATGGCCATCCAGCAGGACCCAAGCAGTAAGGACTGAGGCTTAAAATGCCGGTAGGAGATCTGATGGATAGTGAGCTGGGTGAGACAGGACCTCCTATGCTGGAGTCCCTAGTCTTGACCTACAATAATAATCAAAGAAGTGCCCCCGTTTTCCCCAGGTGAATCTGGAGTCCCTAGTCTTGACCTACAATAATAATCAAAGAAGTGCCTCCGTTTCCCCCAGGTGAATCAAAATGCTTCATCCAGAAGGCATGGAGTGATAGTCTTGAGGGCTGGGTCGACCAGACAAAATCCTCCCTGACCGGTGGGCAGAATCATAGATAACCTCTTAACAAGATCGCTACCCCCCACCAGAAGGAAGAGAAGACCAAGAGAAAGTAGTGCGAGTGGCTGGTCAGTTTCAGTTGAATATGTGACTATGTCCTGGAGGAATAATGATAATAATAATAACAAAAATAATAATTATAATAGTCTTCAATATTCATTGATGAAATACATATCATATACATCTATAAACAATTTAAAAATATACTAAGAGAAATACATGCTATATGTTAACAATAAGATAAAGGAAAAATAATTATTTATATTTATATAAAAAAGTCGTATTTTTAATGTTCAGTGTTTATTTTTGGCTTAATTCAGTGCTTATTTCGTAAAGAATATTTTGTTTTTTGTTTCTTAGGGGCATCCAGTGGATAGTTCTTTATTACTCGTGCCCAGGCCTCTGGCACGAGTATTAAAATGCAGAGAGTTTTTTTTTGTCGCTGTTAGAAATTTAGGCATGTTCAGACAAGTTCCATCAGGTCTAATTACTCGTGCCCTGGCCTTTACCCTCCCCTCCCCTTCTACAACAGTAACTCTCCTTCCCCGACTAAATAGAAACTTACGACTGTGGAAGTTTGGCTAATAATTATCCTGAACCGTATGGTGAGAACTCAGCCTTTATACCTCTACAATTTTTTTCAGCAAAATTAGAATTTCTAACTCCAATAAAAATAATAAAAAAAACCGTCTAGTACCAAATCAGTTTTGTTCTTTATACAAGAAATTACGATAGTTAGACTCTATTGTTCTTTTTATGCTGTCGTTCGCAAAAATATTCCTGTTGAATTTGTTTATTTTCTTACACTTGCACATGCGCAATGTCATGGATTATTCGAAATGTCGACAAAACAAACTGCAAACAGGATTGAAGTTTATGTATAGATTTTGATCGGTTTGAGTCCTTAAGTGCGATGTAAAACTGTGTGTAGGTCATGGCATCAATCGATTCGATTCTCCAAACAATAGTAAAGCGTACATAATGTTGGGCATAACAATTGTGTCAAAGAGAAGATCAATTTCAGCCTGACTAAATCCTTCCTTACGTGTACACCTCAGATCATGTAACCATCTTTAAGCTTTTGCTAGCTTTCCGTGTACGTGTTCGTTGAATCTGCAATTAGACTGGAACTTGACGCCCAAAATCAACAGTTCATCAACCTGAGGAATATCTTTAACATTAGCGTACAAATCTTGATTCCATTTTTTTGCAAAACACAATTTCTTTACATTTGTTAAAGTCACAAGCCATGCCATTCAACTGTCCAGGTAAAAAATTCTTTGACTATGAGAAGGGACTTATCTATCATATGTTTAGTAATTGGAACTATAAGCCTGGAGTCATCAGCGTACTTGATAAGTGTGCTGTCGCAGTCTGTGCCATCAACCCTTAGATCGTTCAAGAATATATTAAACAAAAGGTCCACTTACAGATCCTTCTATTGTCCCCTTGTTAACAAATTTCCAATCGCATATTCAGAAGGGAGGTTCGAGACGAGGAGGACTGAGCACGAGGGCTCAGCCTCATTCAGAAAAAAGAACGAATTTTTTATGTGGAGTCCCTTTACAAACAGGTTTTCAAACGCCCGCTGGGACCCATCTTTGAATGTGACACGAAAAGATCGCCCATTTACCGAGGGCTGAACACACTTAACTTTGGAAAAGTCCCCCTTGAGGGTGGATTTTAGAGACTCAACAACGTCTAGTCTAGTAATAGATGAAGTCTTGACAATTTGGCTTGGTAGAGAAAATTCTAGAGTAAATTTACGGTCTACTATAAAAGCCATCTTTTCGAAATGATTTCGCAGAAAAGCAAACAACGGGGGACTCAACCTCTCTTGAGGCGCCCAAAAAAGCACAAATGGGAAACAACGGGGGACTCACCCTCCACGAAAGCAAGGGAAAAGTGAACGATAATCGATACACTTTTGTTTCCTGATTGGCAATTTTAAAGTCTATTTTAAAGTTATTGTCTTTTATATACACAATTTGTGGAGACTTTAGGGACAATAATATAAAACGATTTGATGGTCAATCTCAAAAAGTGCATTACGGAGGTCAACTGACACATACTTTGGTTGGAACTTCGCAACATTCACAAAGCATTCCCATACAGACTTACTATCAGCAGAAAATTGAAATTTGTAAAAGAAAGTGTTACTTTTTAAAATTCTCAAAAATAGTATTGCTTCTCAAATTATACACAAAGGTGGTATATCAATGAAGCTATACATATATGCAAAATAAAATAAGCTAAAATTATCCGATAGAAAGTGATCTTATGCATATGACTTTAGATTGCAAATAAATCAATAGTAAGTAAAAACGACTTCGTGATTGTGCTTTTAATCTTTGCATTACCACTTGCTTTTTATGCAGTGGTAAAAGGTCCCAGTACATTGTAAATATAAACTTATATATAAAACTGCACATAAAAGACAACGCTTGTCAAGTTTCAATAAATATTTAAAAAGTGTTTTATATTTCTTAAGTGTCAAGAGTTCTCTTACTTCTTTAGCAAAACTGTTCTTTAGGCAGGCTGAGTCCCAACAGAGCCCACCTGCTAGTTTTGTCACAGAGCAAATAACACAACCAGGACGTTACATTACACATGACTGATTTTTGGAAGATATTTTGACATATATGCAGACATGTTCACGTGTTGCTAGGCATAAATATTTTATTTACAATTATACAAATAATAATCTTTCTTACTAATCATCTCTAATATATCACCGTTAAATACTATTTTTTTATTTATTCCTAAAAATATATCCTAGAAAATTGTTGATATTCAACGATGATTTGAGAAAGTTCTCAAATAGTCTGTTTGTCACCAAGCTAAACAATTGCGAATATCATCCTTACATTTTTTCAGTATTTCAATATATGTTACAAAACTGTTGTGCAAAGTGGCTGGATTGCAAAAAAAAAAAAAAAATGTTGAACATAATTTACAGAAATCATAAAGTAAATAAATTATGCATTTCTGAATTTATAATTCAATCAATTTTCTATTTCTTTGTATTGCTCTCAAGCAATTAAGAAGAAGAAAAGAGAATCAAAGAGTGTCGACAATCCCTCGTAAAGTCCCACGATCAGCAGTGTACATGATGCCATGGGCAATATGCCACAAGACATTGCGCACCTTGCAATCTTGAGGCAGAGTGAATTTGAGTCCAGGGTCCGGCCAGTAGAGAGGTCCAAAGGAGCTCTGGAACTTCTCTACACAATGAGGTACCTCCCCATGGACCAAGACCAGTTTCTGATGTAATGCTTTGGCTGTGCTGGTTGCCAACTCTATGGAAGCATCATCAGCAGATGAAAAAGCCAGAGCCTGGTCGACAGCGCGATGGCCATCCAGCAGGACCCAAGCAGTAAGGACTGAGGCTTAAAATGCCGGTAGGAGATCTGATGGATAGTGAGCTGGGTGAGACAGGACCTCCTATGCTGGAGTCCCTAGTCTTGACCTACAATAATAATCAAAGAAGTGCCCCCGTTTTCCCCAGGTGAATCTGGAGTCCCTAGTCTTGACCTACAATAATAATCAAAGAAGTGCCTCCGTTTCCCCCAGGTGAATCAAAATGCTTCATCCAGAAGGCATGGAGTGATAGTCTTGAGGGCTGGGTCGACCAGACAAAATCCTCCCTGACCGGTGGGCAGAATCATAGATAACCTCTTAACAAGATGGCTACCCCCCACCAGAAGGAAGAGAAGACCAAGAGAAAGTAGTGCGAGTGGCTGGTCAGTTTCAGTTGAATATGTGACTATGTCCTGGAGGAATAATGATAATAATAATAACAAAAATAATAATTATAATAGTCTTCAATATTCATTGATGAAATACATATCATATACATCTATAAACAATTTAAAAATATACTAAGAGAAATACATGCTATATGTTAACAATAAGATAAAGGAAAAATAATTATTTATATTTATATAAAAAAGTCGTATTTTTAATGTTCAGTGTTTATTTTTGGCTTAATTCAGTGCTTATTTCGTAAAGAATATTTTGTTTTTTGTTTCTTAGGGGCATCCAGTGGATAGTTCTTTATTACTCGTGCCCAGGCCTCTGGCACGAGTATTAAAATGCAGAGAGTTTTTTTTTGTCGCTGTTAGAAATTTAGGCATGTTCAGACAAGTTCCATCAGGTCTAATTACTCGTGCCCTGGCCTTTACCCTCCCCTCCCCTTCTACAACAGTAACTCTCCTTCCCCGACTAAATAGAAACTTACGACTGTGGAAGTTTGGCTAATAATTATCCTGAACCGTATGGTGAGAACTCAGCCTTTATACCTCTACAATTTTTTTCAGCAAAATTAGAATTTCTAACTCCAATAAAAATAATAAAAAAAACCGTCTAGTACCAAATCAGTTTTGTTCTTTATACAAGAAATTACGATAGTTAGACTCTATTGTTCTTTTTATGCTGTCGTTCGCAAAAATATTCCTGTTGAATTTGTTTATTTTCTTACACTTGCACATGCGCAATGTCATGGATTATTCGAAATGTCGACAAAACAAACTGCAAACAGGATTGAAGTTTATGTATAGATTTTGATCGGTTTGAGTCCTTAAGTGCGATGTAAAACTGTGTGTAGGTCATGGCATCAATCGATTCGATTCTCCAAACAATAGTAAAGCGTACATAATGTTGGGCATAACAATTGTGTCAAAGAGAAGATCAATTTCAGCCTGACTAAATCCTTCCTTACGTGTACACCTCAGATCATGTAACCATCTTTAAGCTTTTGCTAGCTTTCCGTGTACGTGATCGTTGAATCTGCAATTAGACTGGAACTTGACGCCCAAAATCAACAGTTCATCAACCTGAGGAATATCTTTAACATTAGCGTACAAATCTTGATTCCATTTTTTTGCAAAACACAATTTCTTTACATTTGTTAAAGTCACAAGCCATGCCATTCAACTGTCCAGGTAAAAAATTCTTTGACTATGAGAAGGGACTTATCTATCATATGTTTAGTAATTGGAACTATAAGCCTGGAGTCATCAGCGTACTTGATAAGTGTGCTGTCGCAGTCTGTGCCATCAACCCTTAGATCGTTCAAGAATATATTAAACAAAAGGTCCACTTACAGATCCTTCTATTGTCCCCTTGTTAACAAATTTCCAATCGCATATTCAGAAGGGAGGTTCGAGACGAGGAGGACTGAGCACGAGGGCTCAGCCTCATTCAGAAAAAAGAACGAATTTTTTATGTGGAGTCCCTTTACAAACAGGTTTTCAAACGCCCGCTGGGACCCATCTTTGAATGTGACACGAAAAGATCGCCCATTTACCGAGGGCTGAACACACTTAACTTTGGAAAAGTCCCCCTTGAGGGTGGATTTTAGAGACTCAACAACGTCTAGTCTAGTAATAGATGAAGTCTTGACAATTTGGCTTGGTAGAGAAAATTCTAGAGTAAATTTACGGTCTACTATAAAAGCCATCTTTTCGAAATGATTTCGCAGAAAAGCAAACAACGTGGGACTCAACCTCTCTTGAGGCGCCCAAAAAAGCACAAATGGGAAACAACGGGGGACTCACCCTCCACGGTGGCGCCCAAGAGACAAAAAACAAAGGGGGACTCACCCTCTCTGCAGGCGCCCAAGAAACAAAAAGCAACTGGGGACTCACCATCTCTAGAGGCGCCCAAAAAACAATGACCCTGCTAGTGGACAGGAGAAAGCAAGGGAAAAGTGAACGATAATCGATACACTTTTGTTTCCTGATTGGCAATTTTAAAGTCTATTTTAAAGTTATTGTCATTTATATACACAATTTGTGGAGACTTTAGGGACAATAATATAAAACGATTTGATGGTCAATCTCAAAAAGTGCATTACGGAGGTCAACTGACACATACTTTGGTTGGAACTTCGCAACATTCACAAAGCATTCCCATACAGACTTACTATCAGCAGAAAATTGAAATTTGTAAAAGAAAGTGTTATTTTTTAAAATACTCAAAAATAGTATTGCTTCTCATATTTTTTATTTTTTTTAATTTTTTTATTTTTTATTTAAACATATATATTCTCAAAGTTCTCTCCAAGAGTTCGTTAACGAACTCATCTAGGGAGATCACTTTAAATATTGATTACAAATTTTATAGGAGTATAGATATGCAAAAAAGAAATAATAATATTAATAATATGTTGAGTTTACAAAGAAAATAACGTTGAATTAACAGATGTTTACAAAATCATATGAAAGGTGAGGACTGATTACATATAATAGTTGAATAGAAAAAGTAAGTATACTGAATTTACAAACAAAATAACATTAATGTGACAGATTTGTACCAATAAAAAGTGTGAGAGTTCAAGATTTTAAATAAGAGAGCAAGTTTGAGAAGTTAATGCCATACGAAAGATGTACTGATAAAAATGTTGTTACGACTAATAATTTTGAAAACCTTTTTGAGTGGATGATAAACTTTTGGACTTCTAAAAACAATTTTGTATTATTTTCAGTTGACAAAAATACAGCACCGTTTAAAAAATATTGAACCTTTTCTTTATCAGAAATATTGTTATGAAAAAGCTGTGCGGAAAGTGACATTAGGGCTATTCGATGAGCAGCATATCGAGGACAGTGTAATAAGTAATGGCAGACAGATTCGACAGAACCATCATTGCATTCACAAAAGCGGAGATGGTTTGCAGGTGATCTTATACAGATATGAATTTAAGCCAGACTGGTTAAGACGCAGACGTGTGTGCAGTATGGAGGCCTGTCTATTCAGAGATGTATTTAAAAGTTGGCTATATTCTTTACAGTAATAAGACCTAATTTTAGATTTGAATGATTTTAACGAGTCCAAGTTACGAGCTTCTTCATCTAGTTCGTTCCATGATAGAATAACAGATGGCAAAAACGACTTTTTGAAACACGCTGTTCTCGTTTGAATTAACGAGAAGTTATCGTTAGACCTTAAATTGTATCTCGACCTTTGACATTGTTTCAGAGGAAGTAAACTGAATAGATATGATGGAGTTAAATGGTTAACCATTTTGTAAAAAAGAATCAATTTATGTATTTTTCGTCTAATTTTCAAATCTTCCCAACATAATTCGCTTAACAAGTTCGCCTTACTGGTTCCCCTTATTGCTCCAGTTACTACGCGTGCACATTCATATTGTATATTTTCGAGAATATTGCTATCCTCTTGACTACAGCCATCCCATATGATATCCCCATATTCCATTAAAGGACAAATTAAACTTTTATAAAGAACAATTAAGGTTGAGCGATTCAATTTGAATTTGAGACCCTTAAATACGTTAAGTGCTTTACTAGCCTTTTCATGAATAGCTAAAATGTGTTCTTTCCAGGAAAGGTTGTCTGACAAAGTTAAGCCAAGGTGGGTATGCGATCTGACTTCACGAATAGGAACATCTTCAAAAAAAAGTGTGGGATGTACTATTTTGTTACGTTTTACTGAAAACGTCATTGATTCACATTTACTGATGTTCATTTTCATAGACCACTTATCACACCATTGACTTATAACCTTCAGATCATTGTTCAGACCGTCGCCGTGTACCACAAACCAGACAAGGCCAGAGCGTTCAGGACGAGGGCCTTACCCTGAAAAGATAGAGTCCTCTGGCGCCAGGAGTGAAGGACGTTTTCCAGGCTGTTGACCCGCCCTGCCCAGTTTCCTACAACAAGATGGCAGTGGCCAACGGTGACGCCGAGGTAATGCTAACAAAGGACCATTGTAGATCGAACGGTGGGTTGATGCCCCCTCTCCAGGAGCCACACTACAGCCCTTTACATTTTTCCAGATTGAGCTTCTCGCCCGAGGCCTGTTCATACAGTTGATAAATTTTGAATACGATATGCATGTCACTGTCTTATGTGACAGAAATGGTTGTATCGTCCGCGTACTGCAATACAATGGCAGATTCTGAGGACAGAGGGAGTGACAGGCCTTTCAAGGCTCTAATTGATCGGAGTCTACAACTCAAAGACTCGGCCACCAACACATAGAGAGCAGCCAAAAGAGGGCAGCCCTGGAGGACTCCCCTGGTTAACAAAAACGGGGCAGTAAAAAACCCATTTACTTTTACTGTAGCCATGGGTTGGGTGTAGAGTAGGGTGACCCATCTAATGAAGTCAGGACCAAAGCCCAGGCCAGACAGAACTCGCAGCATATACTGCCAGTCTATCCGGTCGAAGGCTTTCTCCTGGTCAAGAGAGAGAACCGCGAGAGGTGTGTTCTGCATGTTTGCGAAATGAATAGCATCTTTCGCCAGACGGATGTTTTCACCAATAAAACGACCGGGAACAGAGCACGTCTGGTCTGGGTGGGCGACCTTAGAAATGACTTGCTTGAGGCGAATGGAAATGGCCCTGGAAGCAATTTTGCAGTCAACAGTTGGTAGAGAAATGGGCCGCCAGTTTTTACATAGAAATTTCGGTCCTTTCTTATGAATAAGGGTTATTACCGCCTGTAATATTAATGTGTACACGCTACGACAGTCGGTAATCAAGAGGCTTTATTAACATATCACAATCACTTATATAGAGTAACATGATCTCAGTAAGTCATACTGTTACATAATACTACATCTCCCTTTTTCAGTTATAACGAAGATTTTAAAACTAAATCAAATTAAATGTCAATGTTCAATCACAGTTCAAATGTTCATTTAAATGTTCAATCTATTGGGTGGAACAACATATCTACCAGAACGAGTACGGTAGGGTCCACCAGGCTCACTTGTGGTTCTATCAGTCGCTTCATCTTTTCCACAAGGTAGTAGAGATCTTCGGTTGCGGCGCACCTGTCCTTTCTCTGACTCAACGATGTAAGAGCGAGGGGTATCAGCGTGCCTTGTTACTGTGGCTGATTCTTTTCGATCGGGCAGCCAGACTTTTTGTCCTATTTGCAAGGGCGGCAGCTCTCGCACTCTGTATCGCCTGTCGTAGTCTTTTTTCTGCTTTAGCTTCTGCTGCATGGCATGTTCTTTCACTTTTTCCAAGCAAGACCAATTCGGTTCTAAGTGCGTTGGTATGCCAGGAATTCCGTTTCGTAGTTTCCTTCCGAACAGAAGTTCAGCCGGAGCTTTGCCAACTTCCAGAGGAGTTGACCGGTAGGCCAGTAAAGCTTTATGTGGATCATCAGACTTAGACAGAAGATTCTTTACCGTTTGAACAGCTCTCTCTGCACTGCCGTTTGATTGGGGGTAGATTGGACTGCTGGTAATGTGCCGAAACTCCCACTCATTAGCAAACTTTGCAAATTCTCCGGAACTGTATTGCGGCCCGTTGTCGCTTCGTAACACTTCGGGTATACCATGACGAGCAAAGATAGACTTAAGGGCTCTAATGGTTTCTTTGGATGTCTCTGAAGTGAGTAGGCTCAGTTCCACGTACTTGGAAAAATAGTCTACGACCACCAGGTAGGGTTTACCTTTTAGATAAAACAGATCCGTTCCAACTTTCTGCCATGGCCTGTCAGGTACTGCTGTTGGAATCATTGGTTCTCTTGGGTTGGTGCGGTGTTCCACACACTTTCGACAGTTGCGCACCATGTCTTCTATTTGGCGGCTTAAACCGGGCCACCAAACCGCTGACTTGGCTCTTTCGCGGCACTTTGTGATACCCTGGTGACCGTCATGGATTCTGTCTAAGATCTCCAATCTCATCTCTGAAGGGATTACGATTCTCTCGTCGTACACTAGAAGGTCATGTATCACGGTAAGGTTACCTCTGAAGGGCCAGTAGGGTTGTAACGCACCTGGTAGCTTATTGCGTTCAGGCCAACCAACTTCGCTGTATTCTCTGACATGACGGCAGACTTCGTCTTCTCGTTGTCTGACTTTGATGGACTCCAGACGAGGATCAGAAAATAGGAGAGCCGTATAAACTTGGTTTACATACAAGTTGATTTCTTCTTCTAGCTCTGTGTCTGGGTCGTTTCTTATTGGCGCTCTGGAAAGTGCATCAGCAGTAACCAGGCTTTTCCCGGGAACATGAGAGATTGTAAAGTCAAACTTCATAAGGCGCATGCGTAGTCGTTGGATTCTTGGGGGTAGTTCTCCAAGGTTCTTAACACCGAACAATGGAACGAGTGGAACGAGTGGAACGAGTAGTCGTTCACAGGCCCACGTTGTCGCTAGTGCTTCCTTCTCGATTTGTGCATATCTAGTCTCAGTCGGTGTTAGAGCTCTAGATATGTACGCAATAGGTCTCCACTCGCCTTTAATGCTCTTCTGGGTCAACACTGCTCCAATGCCGTACGATGACGCATCTGCGGACACCGTCGTCTCGAGAGCGGCGTCGTAGACAGCAAGGGTGGGTGCAGTTGACAGCTGTTCTTTGATGGTTTGGAAGGCAACACGCTGGTTCTCTCCCCATAACCACGAGCTTTCCTTGACCAGTAGATCTCTTAGCGGCTTGGTCAGTTCTGCAAGGTTTGGAATGTACTTCCCAACATGGTTTATCATGCCGAGAAAACGTCGTAGCTCAGACACGTCCGAGGGTTCTTTCATCTCTTTGATGGCTGTGACTTTACTCGGATCGATCTTGATTCCGTCTTTTCCCACGATGTGACCAAGGAACTTCACATTGTCCTTAGCGAACTCACATTTCTTCTCGTTGAGGGTTACGTTGGCGTTTTGAAGGGTTTTTAGCACTGCAGTTAGTCTCTCATCATGTTCTTCTCGCGTAGTACCATATACTAGCATGTCGTCGACTTGACAAACTACACCTGGAAGGCCGTCTAGAATTATTTGCATCTGTTTTTGAAAATGTTCTGGGGCTGATGAAATTCCAAATGGTAGTCGCTTGTAACAATACCGACCCCATGGTGTGATGAAGGTTGTCAACAGTTTGGAGTTGTCATCCAGCTTTCTTTGCCAGAACCCGCAGTTAGCGTCGAGCTTCGAGCACACTTGTACACCAGCGAGCTTTGCTAGCGTTTCCTCTGTAGTTGGCATCTGATGTACTTCCCTTTTAACGGCTTTGTTCAGTTGTACAAAGTCGCCACAAATGCGTACTTTCCCGTTGTCTTTTGGTACCACCACGATCGGCGAGCACCAGTCTGTTGGCTGGTCAACCCTTTCGATGACATTGATACTTTCCATCCGATCGAGTTCTGCTTTAACTCTGTCTTGTAGTGGTATAGGTATTCGTCACGGTGCAGTTTGGTTGTATGGCTTTATTTCAGGATCAAGCTCAATAGTATATTCACCTTCCATGCAGCGCATTCCTTGGAACAGCTGCGGAAATTGTTCTTTGTAGCCGTTGTGTGACATCTCGTTTCGTGACTTCTCGTCGCGTGACATCTCATTACGTGACGCGATGTTGCGTGACACTTCGTTTATTCGAGCAATGCCACCAAGCACTGTTGAGGCTCGTCTACTGAGAAGAGGCGTCTCGAGGTCTTTTATGACGAAGATCATCTCCGCAGTCGTTTTGCCATTCATCTCGAGCTCCGCATCGAATATTCCCAGGCACTTCATATGCGTCCGACACGGACCATACAGTCTTTTATTCGTGGGACGTAGCTTTGCACTGTTGAATAGCTTTTTGCATAAATCAGCTCCAATTACCGTGACGTCGGCTCCGCTGTCTAGCTTGAAATCGATTTCTTTGTTGTTTACTCTCACCTTTGACCTCCAATCTGTCAGCGATCCTTCGGTTATCTCTCCGAAAAAATACTCGTCATCACTGTCTTCTGCTTCAACCAGGCTGAGCTTTGCAGATTTACAAACTTTCGCAAAGTGTCCTTTCTTTTTACACTTATGACACGTAGCATCCTTTGCAGGGCATTGACTTCGGTTGTGATTGCCGTTTCCACAGCGTTGGCACGTACTTGAGTCGTTTTGGGCTGGGCGATTGTTTACATTCTTTGCATTTCCCCGTTTCCGCTGGAATTTCCCAGTGATGGCGTCCACGTGAGCGCTAACTCTGACCTCGCTTGCTAATTCTGGATTACGTAACAAGCTTTGTTGCTTCTTGACCGTCTCACTTTGTCTAGCTGCTTCGATGGCTTTTTCCAGCGTGAGTGTTGAGTCCATTTGTAGTCGTTCGCTTAGCCTAGCGTCTGCTAGCCCGACTACGATGCGATCTCGTATCAATTCACGTCGTAGACTCCCAAACTCGCAATGTTCTGACAGTGTGTACAATGCTGTCACGAAAGTATCCACGGACTCCTGTGGTTCTTGCTTTCGCATATTGAATTTGGCTCTTTCAAAGATTACGTTTCTCGTGGCCACAAAATGCCTGTCGAACATTTCTTTAACTCTGTCGTAATCTTTGTCGTTCCCTTTCTTGAAGGTGAAACTCTTCATAATGTCATCCGCCTCATCACCCATAGTATATAAAAGCATATTTATTTGCTGAACATCTGGTTTGACATTCAGTTCGGTGGCTATACGGTATCGTTCAAAACGTTGGATCCACTTGACCCAACCTTCAGGATTTCTGAAGTCGAACTGACTTGGAGGCTGAATATTCGTGTTCGCGGCCATTTCTACTCGCGTTAGTTTAGATTCGTTTTAGTTCTGACACCATGTAATATTAATGTGTACACGCTACGACAGTCGGTAATCAAGAGGCTTTATTAACATATCACAATCACTTATATAGAGTAACATGATCTCAGTAAGTCATACTGTTACATAATACTACACCGCCATCCTTTGGCTCTACGGTAGAATGCCGACGGTGTATGCATGGTTGAGGACAGAGGCCATGCCTGAAAGGGCTCAAAGACACTCTTCCTCAGAGAGATAGGCTTCGCACAAGAGGTATTGAGGTGTTCAAGTTGTGAGGATTCAGGCATTCCAGGAAGTCATCTTGGATGTCCTGGTCGGTGTCTTGAGCTGTATATAGAGACTTATATAAGTCAGACCAAATGTCTAGCATGTTTTCAGTGTCTGACGTCAGGGTTCCATCAGGGGCCATCATACAGTCGATGGACCGGTCGATTTGCTGCTGTTTCTCAAGACGGAGGAAGAAGGCCGTAGATTGTTCTCCATGCTCAATCCACTGGGCATGCAGGCAAATCTCTGCAGCCCGAGCTTCACGAGCATCGAGGGCTCTGAGCTCATCTGAAAGATTGTTATAGTTTGTAAGGCAGGTGGTGTTGCCATTATCCAAGCGAGATTTAAGAGATGCAAGTCTAGTTTCAAGTTCAATATTGTTGGATATTAACATATGTCGTTATGGAGGAAGGTCACGTTTTTTATCCTCTCTTCTAACGACGCTAAATAAGTCTTTAATATGACCGAGTTCGACTCAAAAGTAAAGGATCTTATCAAGGAAGCACTAGCTCCCATCTATAGTAAACTAGATGACTTCACTAAACAATTTACTGAGCTTTCTACTGCTGTACAAGCAATGTCTAACAAGCACGATGACTTATTAACACAGTACCAGAAAGCGAACACGAAGCTTACTCAACTTTAAAAAGATTTTACCACTCTGAAGCAAGACATAAAGATCGTAGACAAGGGAGCCTGTCAAGCTTTGGTAGAAATTCATGATTTGGCCCAGTACGTAAGACGGGATTGTTTGGAAATAAGTGGAATTAAACCTACTGATAGCTGCACAAGCGTCGACATTGTTGAATCAGTTGCGCAATGCCTTGGTGTGTATATCGAACCAGCAGAAGATATCTCAACAGCTCACCCTTTGCAATCACAATCACCAGATGCGCCTCCAAAAATCATTGTGAAATTCACGAAACGAAGTACTAAAGACAAATTCTATGGTAAACGAAAGGGTCTTGTTAAGAAGATGGCGAAAGACTTACCAAACCTCAACCTCAGCTCAAATTAGAAAATCTTTGTATCCGAATCTCTGACTCCGAAAAGGAAGAAACGTTTTGGGGAAGTCAACAGAGAACGCAAACGCCTAAGATGGAAGTTAATATGGACTCAAAACGGTAAGATTTACCTTAAGGAGAAAGACCGTTCTAAAACATTCATTTTCGTTAATGACGACGATTTTGAAAAATTCAAGCGCGACCATCCAAATGGCTGATCTAGTTCATTGTATATTAACTTCTATTATCTTTACAAGTTACTCTATGGAACTTTTCCTTGTTCATTTAAATGATTATTAACTTCACTTTAGTTAATGATTAGCTTATATCAAGAAAAGGTATCTGAGAATTAAAAGTTAAATTAAGTTAAAATTCCTCTCAGAGTTACCATTCTTTGAACTAGATAGTGTAGAATTGGTCAAAGCCATTGGCACCTGGGTTAATTTGTCATATACTAATACTAGTCTACCTAACAGGTAGCAAAATGCTGCCTTAGATTTTTGCTTAAACGAATTGAAAGTTTTGTTGTTACAAACAATTGAAAGTGAGTGAGTTATGGTTCGATATTTGGCAATAAGGACTATGTCAACATCACCAAAAACTAGTTTCAATTCCTAAATTTTATTTTCAACATATTTATTCTTTTAAAAATCATAATATAATGGAAGGTAAGCAAATCACTATAAAAAAGTACAAGCAAGAAAACGGTGACACTCAAGAAATAGTAAATACATGTAATGCAATTGCATAGTACATTTACTTGGCACCAATAACCAGTAAGAGTTTCATTAACTTATTGTTTGCACTTTTGGAAATAATTGTTTAATTAAAAATATTCAATCTTATAAAATTTTAATGAAAATCATCAGTAAATGATAAAAACTTGTAATATGGTATTTGGGGGTATTTGTTTTATTAAGCCTGAAAAGCATTGTATTTAAATGAACAATAACATCACTTCAGGCTCGCTCGCTGCGACAGCAACCATTATAAACATATCTTGCTTGACAGTCTAAAAAAGAAAGAAGCAAGTCAATGAATATACCTAGTAAAAGCATAAAGAAATGAACTACAAATATCTTATTTCAATTTTACTGTAATAATTGACGCCTACAACACAAGTGACATGAATAGCCGCCGTATATCTACAAATATATAACAAATATCAACAAACTAATCGTAATGTAAATATTCGTCCACCTTAGCCATCTGAAAAAAATCTTGCTGTTACTTATAGTTTTGTACCATCATAATGTTAAAATATTACAAATATTAGAACGAACGTTCGCACTTCAAACGATCCGTCCAATGCAAGTTTAAGAAATTATGATCGATTTTAGTTATGCAATAAAGCTTTGCTGATGTTATCACTTGTTTTACTCCAAGTGATTATTCTTCGAGCGTCTTGCACAGTAATCACAGAAAGCAAAATTGGACTATAAAGACACACAGTTTCACTCACCTCACCACACAAATCCAAGGAATACTTTGGTGTCGAAAAACAACATACGAGGCGCACAAGGGACGTAGGTAAACGAATTTGCGGTGCATTATGGGGTAAAATCGAGATTTAAACTCCCTTTACAGATGAGGGTTGCTGCCTTGTTTGCTCGCTGCGGCAGCAATAAATACCAAAATAATTTAATTTTAAAAAGGAATGTCATAAAATCAAAAGTCTCAAATTATACACATCTCTTTTATACAGAGGAATCATTTCCTAGGAAAGATTTTTTTTAAATGACGCATTGATAAAATAGTAAATGACTTGTAAAAGCATATTACTTAGCAATTGTATTTCCAAACCCATCTTTACCGCACCCTTTTAATGCATCAATATTTGCATAGCTTTAGAACCTCACGTGGATGATGAATATCTAAATGTTTTGTATATTTTTCATTTATATAAATGAAGCTATATATATGTTAAAAAGAAAGTTACTATCTTTTATATACACAATGTTTGAGACTTATGGGACATTTCTGAATAAAACGATTTGATGGTCAATCTCAAAAAGTGCATTAAGGAGGTCAACCGACACATACCTTGGTTGGAACTCCACAACATTTACAAAACATTCCCATTCAGACTTGCTATCAGCAGAAAATTGAAATTTGTTAAAGAAAGTGTTATTTTTTAAAATACTTTTAAAATAGTATTGCTTCTCAAATTATACACATCTCTTTTATACAGAGGAATCATTTCCTAGGAAAGGTTTTTTTTAAATGGCGCATTGATAAAATAAGTAAATGACTTGTAAAAGCATATTACTTAGTAATTGTATTTCCAATCCCATCTTTACCGCACCCTTTTAATGCATCAATATTTGCATAGCTTTAGAACCTCACGTGGAGCAAGTGATGAATATTTAAATGTTTTTCATTTATATAAATGAAGTTATATATATATGAGCTGTGAAAACTTAAAATGGGTCTACTTGGCTAAACCTCTTTTGATACATAACAGTTAGACGCAATGTTGTCTATGTTGCATTTCTCCTTTGTTACAGAATAAAGTAGACTAATCAAACAATATTCTACATCTTAATACCCATTTTAAGTCGTCACGGCTCATCATATGAGCATCACGGTGGTGCACAAAGACTGAAACGCAAAGCCAATGTAGAAATTACCTTCATCAAAGAGATTTTGCTGATGGAATAAAACGCGAAAATACCCAAATCAAATGCCCTTGGCTACTGACTGAAAACCACAACAAATCGCTCACCTCCTATAGTATTAATAGTCGCAGTTTACAGTACCAAAACGTAGTGTAACGTCACTGACAACGGATGAAAAGGCCAACCTGGAACACCTGCAGATAGAAAAGATCAGCTCACATCAGAATACTAGCAAAACATTAGTATTTTGCATGACACAAATTAGTTGATCCGAAAATGGGCGCACAACAATTGAGCCGTGAAAACTTAAAATGGGTCTACTTGGCTAAGCCCCTTTTGATACGTAACAGTTAGACGCAATGTTGTCTATGTTGCATTTCTCCTTTGATATAGAATAAAGTAGACCAATCAAAAAATATTCTACATCTTAATACCCATTTTAAGTCGTCACGGCTCATATATATACATATATATATGCAAAATAAAATCATTTGATAGAAAGTGATCTTATGCATATGAATTTAGATTGCAAATAAATCAAAGTAAAAACGACTTCATAATTGTCCTTTTAATCCTATCATTACCACTTGCTTTTTATTCAGTGGTGTCTTTGGTATTATTAGGTCCCAGTACATTATAGATATAAATTTATATATAAAATTGCACTTCATAAAAGACAACACTACATATCGAAATATAACAAAAATCTATATACATACATTACACACAACTAAGATTTTCCTTGTCTAGTTTCAATAAATATTTAAAGTGTTTTTTTATTTCTTAAGTGTCAAGAGTTCTCTTACTTCTTAAGCCAAATTGTTCTTTAGGCAGGCTGTATACCCAGAGGGGGTCAGAGTTGTGTCATCCCCATACCAACAATGGGTTGGTGGTTGCCGAGGGTAAAAGCAGAGAGACACTCCTCAGCAGAGTGAGGCCCCTGGCAAGAGGCTCTCTGCTGGGAGTCTAGAATTTGATCAGGCACGAACCATAAGTCCAGCGACCTCCTTGGCGTCGAGTGATCTCAAATCCTCCAGGACCTACTTCAAAGCCCCCACCACCAATATAACCGCCGTCAGCGAGTCATTAAATGAGCAGCCCTGGAGTCGAGAAAGGCCCGCCTGGCCCACTCTTGCCTGCGCTTCTGAGTACAATAATTGATAAGGTACGGATTCTGGCCTTCCCACAGTCCCACCACACAATTGAGGAACTGTAGTCAGGCCAAGAGAGACGCCATTGGCTCCAGAATGATCACCAATTATGCTAGTGCTTAACTTCCAGTAACTCATGAAATATGAGTAAATGTAGCGAAAATATAATACATAAAACTGAAAATGAATAATATAAAGAAAAACATTATACATAAATTAAATAAATTAGTGCATGGAACTTATATAATGTTCTTAATTTCTCTAAGTTTTTTTAGGTAGACCATTCCAGTCTCTAGCTGCAGAAAATGCAAAAGTTGTTTCGCCTGAAGCAGTCTTTATTCTTCCAAAAACGTGGCCCAACTTGGACCTACAACAAAAAAGCCCAGGCCCCAATGAGTAGGGCAAAAACAAAGGTTGTTGGTGATATGTTTTGTGTATCTTCTGTCGTCGCACTCTTGGTGTCGCTCCCAGTTTTTAGAGGTAGAGTATTCAACTGAAAGCAACCTGACCCATGTCTTGCCCTGATCCCACCAGGACAGGGAGTCAGTAACAGTAGCCTTCCTGCGTTTCCAATTCTCCCAGAACACATTGATGAAAGCGACGTAGTTCACGTCAGACAGGAGTGAGGTGTTGAGTTTCCAGAGGCCTGGGCCCCAAGTAACAGAGCAGGGGAGACTGATTAGAGATCGTACAGCAGAATGATCAGAATAGGGGCATGGGAAGCCCAAAAGCTAGGCGAACCAATGTAATCGAGGCGCGAAGCCTTTGAGCCGTCGCTCTTGAGCCAGGTTAAGGATCGTAGGTCAGGATGGGCAGATCTCCAAGTGTAAATACAGTCAAAGAAGGAAAAAAGTGCACAAAGCTCAGCATAACAGTCACGCGGGGACGGGCCTGTGATAGCGCCATCATAGCCATCGAGTCTATGATCACATACAGAGTTGAGATCCCCCAGTAGGAAGGTGGGATACTAAGGATCATAGAGTTCCTTAATCTCAGAGAAAAAATGGAGTTTCTCCTGGTTGTGATTAGGCGCATAGATGCTCTAGAACAACAACAATAATAATAATTTATTTCAAAGCATTTCACAAAGTCTCAATGCTGTACAGGGGTTTCAATATAACTATAATGTAATAATAAAATAAATAATTAATATAAATAATACAATGTAATGTACATTAAGAATAAGGATATGTTCAATTATATACAAGTGCAAGAAGACGAGTCAGAGTCATGCAGTGCTACCACCAAAGGAGACCACATGCTCTCAAGATTTATTTGACATGGACATTAAGTTGCCTTGATGCCATGAGTAGAGATTATAGCCAGACTCGACAGAATACTTCAAAATAGTATTGCTTCTCAAATTATACACAAAGGTGGTAGAAGAGAGACTGACCGACATTTTATCTTTTTAAAAAAGGTCATCTCTTTTATACAGAGTAATCATATTGGACTGTTTTCATTTCCTTGGAAAGGTTTTTTTTAAATGGAGCATTGAAAAAATAAGTAAATTACTTGTAAAAGCGTATGACTCCAGCCAAAAGATGAAGGCATTCCTCTTTGCTGGGTCCCTCAATCCACGAGCATTTACAGTTAATGCAGCCATGATGAAGCTCTTTAACATTTGAAATAGAGAAAAGATACGAGATAGGAAGAAGAATTACTTCTTCTTCCTGACCAGCTTAGAGCTGGTCTCTGCGGGCGGGCCCTTTGCCAGTCTCTTGAGAGATGCGATCTGAGGGTGAGCGTGAGTGCGAGCCGCTTTCCCATTTTGCGCAACATCCCGATATGAGATGCTGCTAGGGATAGGTGACTGCAAGGGATTTTCTGCCTCGGAAGGCATAGATGGGGTTGAAAAGGCCCCGATGTCAACAGAGCTAGTGTCCTGCGATGAGGAATAAGAAGAAATGTCAGGGGACTCTGAGACCGGAGTCCCCTCCATTGGGCTGAGTGCCCTCTGGAGACGAGAAAAGAGGATGAGACTCCATGGGAGCCAACATTTAATCTTTTTAAAAAAGGTCATCTCTTTTATACAGAGGAATCATATTGGACTGTTTTCATTCCTCTTTGCTGGGTCCCTCAATCCATGAGCATTTACAGTTAATGCAGCCATGATGAAGCTTTTTAACATTTGAAGTAGAGAAAAGATATGAGATAGGAAGAAGAATTACTTCTGGGACAGCTGAGTATTGGCCGCCCGGTCGGGAGCATCAGGATCGACATCAGTCAGGGAGTCCACTGCTGATGGGCCAGACGAGCCACCAACATCCCCATCCTCGTCCATGTTGCTAATATCAGACGTGGATCCAAAGAGTTGATGCAGAGAAGGAATCTCCGCCTCCTCGTCAGGAGGATCAGCAGAAGCATGTCTAGGATTATCATTATTTGGACAGTTGGCCGGGTGCACCTCATCAGGACACAGCCCGTCCACTGGGTAAGGAGGAGGGGGGACAGCACCCACAGTACACTTTTCAGAGTGGTGATTGTTGTCACCACAGTTCAGGAAATGAACTAGTCATTATGGAGGTGTTAAATATGGTACTTAAAGGCATATATATTGATGCAATCATTAATAAATATTTGACAGGAATGTCATTATGACCTGTAGATTTTGTACTATCAAGACTATATAAGAGGTCTAACACTTTGAAAGGAGAAATATGTTGAAAACACAGTTATTGATTTGACTCTTTCCTCAGCCAATGATCAATTGAGAAATCGCTAGAAGGTAATTTTTTGGCTAATGTAGGTCCTACATTTGTGAAAAACTTGTTAAAACAGTTAGCAATATCATCTGTGTTGTTATATAATTTATAGGGATGAGCTAACACCCATTAGAGAGCCGAAGCTAAAAAAATTCCAAAGGGGAACTCACCCCGCAGTACCTTGTGGTGACCACAGGCGCCCCAAAAAATTAAGTTGTAAAACAACTGGGGATTCACCCCACTAGCCGGAACAAAAAAAACAAAAACAAATACGGTGAAAACAAATGGCTTTTTTACCCAGCTAGTAGTTACCCAAAAAATTAACAGAAAAAACAAAGGGGGACTCACCCCACTAGCCGGAACCGGAAAATACAACGATAGTTTCACACGGCTAGGAGGAACCCAAAAAATTCACGAGAGACACAAAAAGGGGACTCACCTCGAAGCACCCTGCTGGCCACAACGAGTGCCCGCAAAATTTCTATTTTTTTATTTCTTTATTTTACAAACTATAATTATTTTCCTTCAATATACATATTATCTCTCTCTGTATATATATATTACATATATATTACACAGATCAATTACATATACAAGTACATTATTGACAAGGACTAGTTAACAAAAAGAACATACGAGAGACGGAAAATATAACAATAAGGCCACAAGGAGTGTTTAATTGAAAAAAGAGAGGAGCTTGCTCCATTTTTTATGATGATAATTGAATTTCTTATTTTTAGTAGCCATTTTCGGTTCAAGGAAAATGCGTTTTTAATTTTATTGTGAAAAACTGACTTAAATAGCTCTTTGTTGTCAATACTAAATGTAATATTTTGCAAGAAGTAGAATGTGATTAATCAAAATTTTATCTTCAAGTGGGTTATGAATACCAAGCACTAAAATCGTCTACTTGAATGTACTAAATCAGAGATTTCCAAAAAAACGCTACATTTTCACATTCTATAAAAAGGTGTTCAATAGTTTCCTCGTTGATTCCACAGGACAAACACAAGGGAGAATTAATTCTATTCATTTTGTATAAACGTTTTTTTAGTGAATATGATTCTGGGTAGCACTTTAAACTGGAATTCACGGGTCTTAGTATAGAGACAACATTTTGCAGGGAGGGAAAAAACCTCGGTCCAATTAACCTTTGTTTGAAATTTGTTTTCATAAAAACTTTTTTGTGGGGGGAGGAATAAATCGTACTGTAATGAGAGCCCAATAAACTTGCTTGGAGGTGAGTTTATTAATGGAAATTTGCTTTCCTCTGATCTGAAAAATAAATAGGACGATCTAATGTATTATTTGCCGAAATAAAAGATTATTTTTGAGAATAGCAAGCCAAAATGAGGGTATACAACTCCAAATACTATTTACTTTGCATGAGGCGCTTAATTGAATTAAGAGTATGAAGACACTGAAAATTTAATTTTCCTTCATGAGTGTAAAGGTCGCTTATTTTGAGAATACCTTTTTGGAAAATGTTTGTATCGAAGAAGGAATATTTATCAAAACAAGCGATTATTCCAAATTATTTGAATTTTAATATTTCTTTAGTGGTCTTTGGTTCATGTGATTTATTTATTTCAAACCATGACTTGATGCATTCCACGTAGAACTTAGGGATATTAAGGGTCTTAAAGGGAAGTTTACAAGGGTCAAAGTTACACCTAAAAAGAAATTTTCCACCCAGGTTTTTCAAATAACAGTCTAAAAAGGTTTTCCATGAATAGTGAAAGTCATCTAAATATTTCTTAATACACACAATACGTTGGGACATTATCTTTTTATCCCTTCCATTCCAAACAAAATAAAAAAGTAGAGTATTGATATGTTTAATCGATTCAGAATCAGTATGCATTATGGATGAACAGTATAAAATTTTTGGAATAGCAAAGGCTTTAACAATCTGTACTTTACCTAGTAATGCAAGGCCTCCCCATTTCCACCCCTTGAACAGGATTTTGAGGATATTCAACATTGAGTGGAAATTTAGCTTTTTAAAGAGAGCTTCGTTGTAGGTAAAATGAATGACTAAGAGTTTAACTGTTGACTTGAAGTCTTTGATTTGCAGTTCTTCGGTCAAATGATTAGACGGGCCAAGGCATAGAACCTCCGTCTTTTCATTAGTTATCTTCAGGCCTGAGAGGGAAGAGAAAAGCTCAATAATGTTCATCAATTTATGAAAACTGTTTACGCTACATACAAACACAGTCACGTCATCAGCAAATGTCACGGTCTTGATTTCTTCGTTCTCGAGGGACAAGCCTTTTATTTGTTCATCATTCCTTATTCGTGCCAATAGTGTTTCTAGGACTATAATAAATAGATAAGGAGAAAGAAGGTTACCTTGTCGAACACATCAGGAGATTGTAAAAAAAGGAGAAGCTACTCCTTTATTCATTGCGCAGCTAGATGAGTTTTTATAAAACGTTTTAACCCATTGGATGAGTGAGGGACCAAAATTAAAATGTTTTAACGTCAAAAGCTTTTTTCAAATTCAATAGTTAAGTGAAGAACGTCTATATTTTTTGTAATTAATTATATCATCAATTGTGCGCACAGCGTCGCAAATTGTTCTGCCATAAAAAAAGCATGTTGGTTATGATGAATAATAAATGGCAGAAGTTTTGCAATGGTTTTTGAACCAATTTTTGAGTCCACATTTATTAAGGAGATTGGTCTCCAGTTTTTAATCAAACATCTATCTTTATCCTTTTTCTCTATTATGGTAATGACAGCTTGTTTTTTTGTTGTGGATAGTTTGCCATGTTTAAAGCTAAAATTTAAGGTCTCAACTAATAACCCACCAACATTTGGCCAAAATGCCTTATAAAATTCTGCAGGAATGCCGTCAGACACAGTTGTTTTATAATCCGAGAAGGTTTTCAGGGTTTCGAAACCTTCATTGAGCATAATTCCCCCTTCGCAAGAACCTTTCATTTCCTCGGAGAGTTTATGAATTTGTCCTGTTTCGAAAAAAGATGAGGGATCGTAGGTATTTGAGTCGGATTTTTCTTGATAAAACTTTCCAAAGAAAGCTTGTGTTTCTTTTAGAATAACGTTTTGATTGGTTGTGCAAACTTGATCATAAATTTTGAGTTTCCAAATCGACGTTTTTATTTTTTTTGTTTTTGCCTAAATTAAGAAAAAACTTATTATTCTTCTCACCGTTTTCATGCCAATTGACTCTTTAACGAATGATGGTCCCCTGAACTTTATAATCATATATGTTTTCATAATCAGTTTTTACGTTCTCAAGTTCTTCTTGACTCAGTATGACTGAATTGCAGAACTGAAGCAATAGAGAGATGACTCCCCGCCTCTGAGACTTTGCAAGCGTCCCCAGATGCCACAAGAGATTCAGAACATCTGTGAAGTCCTGGCCAAGGGTCGACCAAAAGGCAAGATAGAATTCCATAGGGAGCCCATCGAGAGCTGGGGTCTTCCCCCCCATCCCTGAGAGAGCAGAGAGGCCCCTCGCAAGAGGCTCTCTGCTGGGAGTCGACTGGCCTCGACCCAATTTTGTCTGAGACACTGGGTTGGCTGTCCGGGACAACAAGAACAGGCGAGGACGGGGAGACTGAGACCGATGACTCCAGCACCTCAACCCCATCCCCAGCGACAACTACCCCCTCCCCAACGTCGACCTCAGATGACGAAGGGGCGGTCTCCAACGATGGAAAGGGTGAAAAGGAAGACAATTCAGAGGAAGAGGATGCCACTGGCATGGTAGCCTGCGGCTCCAGTGGAGAAAAAAAAATCCCCATCATGGGGGAGTCTGACACGGTTTCAGAGGCCTCGTCAGATGGAGAAGGGTCAGGGGTGGGTTGGTCCTCCGGACTAGGTGATGGTCTAGCCGGCTCTGCGGCCACCCTACCCTTTTTATATCTCACCTCACGCCACTCTGTGGACGGAGGCGAGGACGATTGCCGCTTAGAGGCGGCTCTAGAGTTGCTGGTGATGGGCGCCAGCTCTGCCTGAGACAGGCCACAGGCCAGCACCTGCGAAAACAAAAGAGGAGTGGGGGCCAAAAGACCTCCATCTTCTACCACCTCCTCGACAAGAGTAGATATGGCGCCCAAAGCTGCCTCAAGGGAGTCAGGGGGTCCATCCAATGGGACATCCTCCTCCTGAACAGACTGTGCCACCCATGGCACTATTAACTCCCCCTTATCATTCAGCTTAAGAGGCGTGGTCCCGAGAGACCACGGACAGGGGCAGTCCCTGGTGCCATGTTCGCCAGAGCCACACCTGACGCACAATTTCCCCAAACGGTAGGGGCACTTCTGGATTACGTGGTCGAATCTGTTACAAAATCGGCAGCAACGACACTGCCCACGATGCCGAGCAAAAAACGGGTAGCCTAGGATCTTAACCATGGACGGGATCTACATCTATCTACATCTACTTTATTAATCCTTAAAACTTACGTATCACAAGGATATAAAATAATACATCAAATTGAAAGTAATTATAAATAATGCATAAATAATAAATAAAAAGAAAATTATAAAATATATATAGTATAATGATATACAGATAATAAGGATATAAAATAATATAAGAATATAAATAATACATGAAATTGAAAGTAATTATAAATAATACATAAATAAGAAATAAAAAGAATATTATAAAATATATATAGTATAATGATATACAAATAATTTGATAAAAAGATATTTGTAAATATATATATATAAACATATTAAAATTAATTTAATCTTAAAGATTCTAATAATTTGCATTTAAATGCGTTTGAGGATGGAGCCAGAACAATTTGGTCATTTAAAGAGTTCCACTCACGAACTGATCTTGGGAAAAAACTATTGTTATAATAATTAGGACCAGTTGATAACTGAATAAAGGATTGTGAATGGTGGTTTCTTGTAGATCTTATTGGTTGCTTCAAGTCTTCAGGTAGATTTATGGCGATCTTGTTGTTAACTACATTATAGAACACATTAAGTCTATTTGCAGTTCTTCTGGATTCCAAACTGTCCCAGCCAAGTTGCTTAATTAGACCAGATACACTGGTGTTATATCTATCATAACAGTTATAAACAAAACGAGCAGCTCTCCGTTGGACAGCTTCAATCTGCATGATATTTGATTTAGTGTAGGGATCCCATGCAGCAGAAGCAAATTCAAGATGAGGACGAACAATTGTAGTATATGCCATAGACTTGACATCAGTAGAACACTTGCTTAGATTACGGATGTCTCTCGACAGAGACATCTTGACCACCCGGTCGCCGGTGTAGTAGCCTTGGTAATCTTTAGTTCTCGTAACCGAGATGACTTGTCCATAAGATTCGCAAAAATTTGTGATGGCCGAGTCGGCCATCTCACATGGCGCATTGTGCAGGTCCACCGAGACATACCTTGGCTGGACCTCAGAAACATTGACGAGGTTTCCATTGAGAGTCTTGCAATCCTCTTCTCCCAATTGACACTAGGTGAGAGACCTGCCCCAAGAATGACTCCGAGACAGGTCAAGGAGGAAGAGGACCAATCAATTCTAACTGGACAGTCAAGGCGGTTTCTCCAGGCGCCAAGCAGGAGGCCTTTGGATTTTTCCTTGTTGACCTTGGCGCCAGAGGAAGCCTCGTAGAGATCATAAAGGTCAAAGATCGCATTTGTAGAGTCATCAGATGAAGACACCAAGGTTGTATCATCGGCATATTGCACGACGACAGCCTTGGTGTCGGAGCCCGGAAGAGTAATGCCTCAGATCCTGGGGCAACATCGGATGTTTCACGCCAGGACCTCAGCCACAATAATATAGAGAAGAGGTGAAAGTGGGCAGCCTTGGCGGACACCCCTAGATAAATCAAAGAAAGGAGTGAAGAAACGGTTGACTCGGACAGAGGATTGTACGCCAGCATACAGGGTCCTCATCCAACGGACGATGGAAAGGCCAAAACCCATAGAGTTTAAAGTTTTCATGAGAAAGGACCAGTCGACGTGGTCAAAGGCCTTTTCCTGGTCTAGAGAGATTAGAGCAAGAGGGGTGCATAGTCAATAACAGATTGAAGTAATATGATGGATTCACCAATGAAGCGTCCGCGGACGCCACATGTCTGGTCAGGTGAAATGACCGCATGGAGCACTTTTAGCAGGCGACCTGCCAGAGCACGAGCAGCTAATTTATAATCAGAACAAAGAAGGGTAATGGGTCTCCAGTCTTTGCATAATCATAGATCACCCTTCTTTGGTAAGAGAGTAATCACACCTCTCGATTGTGAAACCGAGAGGTGCCCCAGAAAGAAACAAGTGTTGAGTACATGCACCAGGTCATTACAAGGTTGAATCACAAAATGATTGACAAGTCTGGATAATCATTAAGAAAATAGATTACGTAGGTAACAATCTGTGTAAAATCCGCATAGAAATGGCTTGACAAGCCCTGACGTCTTCAGTATCACCAAGCAATGAGAGGATGACGAAGCATTTATCAATGTCATTATGCACCTTCACAAGAGCTGTTTCAGTACTGTGGTAGCGTTTATATGCAGATTGAAGACTCTCCTCTAAGTTGTTGAACTCCATGTGTTCTTTTAGTTGAAAAAGGACAGCCTTCTCAATTATCTTTGACACAAACTTAATATTTGAGATTGGTTTGAAATTCGAGGACTCTCCAGGGTCCAAGGAATTTTTTTTGGGTTTGGCTTAATAACAGCTTCTTTTAGACTGGTAGGCATCGTGGCTGTTTCCAGAGAGATGTTAATAATCTTGGTGAGCACTAGTAATAGAGTGTCCGCACAGCGTTTCATGATAAAGGCAGGTATAGGATCGAGTATGCCTGACTTTACATTGGAACTGTTTAAAAATTTCTTAACTTGGTCTCTTTAAAATCTGTAAGTTTTTCTCCGATAAGTACACGCGTGACGCGGCAAACGTTGCTGTACTTCACAATGGCTCAGCCTCACTAAGGAAGAAGAAGGAGTTCTTAATATGAAGTCATTTCACAAACCGGTTTTCAAAGGCTCTGAGAGCCGTCTTTAAAAGTGACCCTAAAAGATCGGCCATTGACACAACTGTGTGGGTATATAGTTGCGGCAGCATATTGTGATAGTTTTACTTGTTTATCATTGGGTATAGCCAGGCTTTTGATTGAAGTGTACATGTGTTGTTTGACTTGCTTGTGAGAATCATCTGGTGTTGAGTCATTGCTGGTTAGACTAGTAATTGCTTGGTCATAAAACGATTTGATGGACAATCTCAAAAAGTGCATTACGGAGGTCAACCGATACACATACTTTGGAACTCCGCAAACATTTACAAAACAATCCCATTCAGACTTGCTATCAGCAGAAAATTGAAATTTGTAAAAAAAGTGTTATTTTTTTAAATACTTCAAAATAGTATTGCTTCTCAAATTCTCCACAAAGGTGGTAGAAAAGAGACTGACCGAGATTTAATCTTTTTAAAAAAGCTCATTTCTTTTTATACAGAGGAATCATATTGGACTGTTTTCATTTCCTAGGAAAGGTTTTTTTTTAATGACGCATTGATGAAATAAGTAAATGACTTGTAAAAGCCTATGACGTAGTAATTTATTTCCAATCCCTTCGTTACCGCAACCTTAGTGGGAACAAGTTATGATGAATATTTAAATATTTTGAATATTTTTCTTTTTTTTTCGATTTCTAAAAAAATAAGATTATATAAATGAAGCTTTATATATATATGCAAAATAAATAAGCTAAAATCATCCGATAGAAAGTGATCTTATACATATAAATTAAGATTGCAAATAAATCAATAAGTGAAAACCACTTCGTGACTGTGCTTTTAATCCTATCATTACCACTTGCTTTTTATGCAGTGGTAAAAGGTCCCAGTACATTATAGATATAAACTTATTTATAAAATTGCACTTCACATAAAAGACAATGCTTGTCTAGTTTCAATAAATATTTAAAAAGTGTTTTATATTTCTTAAGTGTCGAGAGTTCTCTTACTTCTTTAGCCAAACTGTTCTTTAGGCAGGCTGTATACCAGAGTCCCAACAGATCCGACCTGCTACCCTTGTCACAGAGCAAATAACACAACGAGGACGTTACATTACACGTTACTGATTGTGGGAAGATATTTTAACATATATATGCAGACATGTTCACTTGTTGATAGGCATAAATATTTTATTTTTATTTATACAAATAATAATCTTTCTTACCAATCATCTCTAATATATCACCGTTAAATACTATATTTTATTTATTCCCTAAAAATATATCCTAGAAAATTGTTGATATTCAATGCTGATTTGAGATAGTTCTCAAATAGTCTGTTTGTCACCAAGCTAGACGATAGCGAATATCATTCTTACATTTTTTCACTATTTCAATATATGTTATAAAACAGTTGTGCAAAGTCGCTGGATTGCAAAAGAAAAAAATGTACAGAATTAACAGAAATCCTGAAGTAAATAAATTATGCATTTCTGAATTTATAATTCAATCAATTTTCTATTTCTTTGTATTGCTCTCAATGTACTCAGCAGTATTATTTTACAGTAAAAAAGTATGAGGCACTAACCAACAACTTTCACCTCCCCAGCTTCACGGTTATTTTTCTTTATGGTTTTAAAGAAAAAGGACGAGGAGGTTTCACCCTCCTCGGCCCAACGGACCGTAGACCTTACGCGGAGACCCTCGGCCAGATGCTGGTCGAGGGCGGCCAAGCGGACAAAATAAGCTTTATAGAGAGTCAGCGCGGAGCGATCACCCGAGTCGAGAGCCGACTTCAGAGAAGTCAGCTCCCTGTTGATATTGTCTCGCTCTTGGCGTCGCTGCCGGCTTTTGGCCTTGGAGAAATCAATAGATAGCAATCTAATCCAAGATTTACCCTGGTCCCACCAGGATAGGGAGTCAACAAAGGAGGCCCTTCTACGTTTCCAACCTTCCCAAAAGACACCGATGAGGGAGACGTAATCAGCATCAGCCAAAAGTGAAGTATTAAGTTTCCAAAGGCCAGGGCCCCAGGAGACAGAGCAGGGCAGACTAATGGACAAACAAACTGCAGAATGATCCGAGTAGGGGCAAGGGAGGATTCTACACCATCTTACACGGGAGGCCCAAGAGCTAGGCGAACCAATATAGTCCAGACGCGAGGCCTTAGAGCCATCACTCTTGAGCCAGGTAAAGGATCGTAAATTAGGATGGACAGATCTCCAAGTATCAAAGCAATCAAAATAGGAGAAAAGTGCACAGAGTTCATTAGAAGAATCACGAGTAGATGGGCCAGTGGTGCCGCCATCATACCGATCAAGTTGGTAATCAAAAACCGAGTTAAAGTCTCCCAGTAAAAAAGTAGGATAAGAAGGATCGTGAAGTTCCTGAACTTCTGAGAAGAATTGAAGCTTCTCCCGATTGTGATTAGGCGCATATATGGAACATACCCTGAATGAATCACAACCAGGGAGACGGAATTGAGCCAGGACAAACCGGCCCGTGAGACAGGAAGACTGCTCAAGCAAATAGGAACTTCTGTAAAGAATGGCTACACCGGCACTATGATTAGTGCCGTGTGCAGCCACAAAGGAGAAATTGGTATCCTTTAAGAGATCAAACACCTCCAAGTCATTTACAAAATGTGTTTCCTGCAGACAGACAATGTCTGCCGCAGGGGACAAGTTACAAAGCCATGTTAGAAAAGAATCTCTACTGAGAGTGTTACGCAGACCATTCACATTAATGGTCATGAACGAGATATTTTTATCCATCACAGTACTTGTGAAAAAGTCATTACAAAAATTTTATTGGGCTCATTTCTGAGACAGTATAGCTCTAGAAACTTTCGGGTCCATCCTTGCTTTTCCTTTCTTTGACTTCAAGGAAGGCTTGGACACGGGGGGGACAGATGAGGCGGCCTTCACCTTCGGGGCAGGCGTGGGAAGAGGGAACTCCTCAACAAAGGTTGAATCCTCCTCCATGACCGAGGCTACATCAGGATCGTCGGCCAGAACATCAAAGGGATTGACAGAAGTCGGGATGGGCGTACCAGAGTCTTTCGTTTCAGTAGTTAAATCAGAAGGTTGAATGGTGGAATCCTCATCCGCCAATTCGCTCGCAAAAGGTAGATCGTCGAAGGTAAAATCCTGGACTTCAATTGCTTTGACTCTATGTTTGGCCTGCTTCCCTTTTGGAGAGGCAGGGCGTTTCTTAGTGGCTTCGTTAGGTATGGACGCCGTAGGGGCTGCCTTTGGTCCTGAGACCGGGGGCGCCTGTGAAAGCGCAGATGATGGAACTGCAGCGTCAACAACATTAACAGAAGAGGAAGACTTTGATGATGATGAAATCACTACAGGAGCAGTGGCCGCCACAAATGTTTTACTAGCGACTTGCTCTGTGCCAGAACTTTTCCGAAAAGACGCCTGCAAATCTTTAGGACTAAGTGCCCTGTTGTCAAGGGCCCAAGGTTCCGAACAAAAGGAGACGGTATGGGACTGAGACCCACAACGGGAGCATCTTCCCTCCTTTTTAAAGGAGCACTCCGATATGGAGTGTCCCCAGCGATTGCAAAAAAAGCAGCATAAGCGCTGCCCTCTATAGCGAACAGAAAATGAGTACTTTCCTATACGAAGGTTGGCCGGGATGGGCTTCCGCACAATCATCTTCACTGAACGGTCGCCGCACCACAGCCGTCCTCATCCAAGACAGTAGAAATACCTAATGTTTCCCCATACGGGGAGAGGCAGCGAGCCAAATCCCCACCCGCTACCTCCGATGGTAAATTTTTAATTAGAACGGCGACCGACTTAGGGTCGGCCTCATATAAAGTGATGTGGTGCCCCCCGAGGGTGACACCACATGAGAGGAACTTATCGCGCTGTTGTGTTCCGTCGGGAGTAAAGGTGATATCATAATGGCTTCCCGACAAACGTTGGAAGCAGAAAATCGTTTTCTTTTCAACAATCTCCAAGATGGCAGTTAACACTTCCCCTCTCACGGGGAAGATACCATCTTTAGCAAGGCCCCGAGGGAGCCGCAAGGTCACCGTATTAGGTCTATCGACCTTATAATTCTCCATTTCCAATTGGGGATTCACCCTGCCTAGCAGGCACCCAAAAAAGCAATATAGAAAAACAAATGAGGCTCCACCTCGTTAGCCAGAACCAAAAAAAGGCAAAGACGATGAAAAAAAGGTGGTCTATCACCTGGCTAACAAGCACCTAAAAAACAGTTTCAAAGACTTGGCCCAACTCTGATCTACAACAGAATGCCCAGGTCCAATGAGTAGGCAACAAAAAACAGAAGTTGCTGATGTAACGCTCCGTGTATCTTCTGTGAGAAGAACAGAGGAAAAAACTGTAAAGGGTGGTGCAAAAATCAACTGTAAAAGCTGTTTAGTGAGAATAATTCCATGCTCTCTGTTGGAGCTGACTCATCGTCACTTTGTTCGTTGTATAGCTCATTTGTATGGTTTTATGCGACTGTTCATTGATCCTAGAGACGCTGGACCGCCTGTGAGAATAATTCCATGCTCGCTGTTGGAGCTGACTCATCGTCACTTTGTTCGTTGTATAGCTCATTTGTATGGTTTTATGCGAGACTGTTCATTAATCCTAGAGACGCTGGACAGCCTGGGCGAACCATTGGGTGGATGAGATTCCTGCTCTGCCAGCATTGCAGGGTGGTTTGGATGGATCAACATGAAGTCGTCTGTCAAAGTATGACGAGGGGGCTGTCAGCATAAGGGAAAACACCCAGCCGAATAAAAATACAACAATATAAATTAACTTGTTTTAATGTGTAATCTAATAATGAATATTGATTCTGAATCATGTAATTGCTAGGATTCAATATAATTCAATATAGACAAATACTTAAACATCTAATAGCTAGAATTCACTATACTTATTTGTGCACTGTTCGTTGATGTGTTTACTTGGATGGTTGGTATCCTTGATAGGTTGGCGCCCTTCGTTGTAGACGAACGTACGTAGTTGTGTTAGGTTGTTCTCTCGCTGCCCATTAACTGAAGTAACTTGTAACTTTACTTGTAACTTTTTCTGTGGGTTTACATGGTAGTTTTTTCGTACATAAGTTAAGCTGGTTCTCGTACTCTGTGTGAGTTTGTTCTCCGAACATTTAACCTTCGATTTCCTGTCTTAGGACTCTGGGCGAGTCTGCTCTAAGAACCTCTAACTTTCTACTTCTTGTCTTAGGACTCTGAGTGAGTCTGCTCTACGAACACTTCTACCTTCTTACAAATTGACAGCGTAGATGACTTGAAGTAGTGAATAATAACTTGGAGTGAATCATGACTTGGAGTGACGCTAACCTCTGTTAGGGCGTATATAAGGCTCTCTTCTGGACAATACATTTGCAAGACGTCACAATAGGATGACATAACTAATATTATAATATAATAACGATAATGCTAATGATATATGTTTCTTTAAGCCTTTAAATAAACATACTTTTAAAGTCAATGTAATTACGCCTAAATGAACTGTGACTAGCTTAACAACGAACAATAACGACGATATTAAATTCAATTTGAATAACGGTACTTTTGTGATGGTTGAAAAATACTATTCTTTGACATCGTCCATCTTTTGTGTGGTAAGGAAGAGCGGCGGCATTACAAATTCGCCGGGACATTGAAGGGAAGAGTGGCGACCTGCGCACTGTCCACAGTGTGCCTTTAGGTGGCACTGATGGATGGTATGTCCCCACCAGTTACAATGATGGCAGCACTGAGGCTGCCCACGATATTTCACATAACCGATGTAAGTGGCGAGGAGCACCCGGGAAGGGATGTGGTGGGTTAGTTGAATCATGACCCTTTGGTCTCCTGTTTCAATACCGTCCCGTTCCTGGATACGGACCACTCTACGGACGTTCCCGAAAGTGTTGAAAAAAGCCTTCACTTTTGAGTCCTCCAACTCGGAGGGCAGGTTTGATACGAGGAGGAGAGCACATGTGGGCTCAGCCTCCGAGGGAAAAATGAATGTGTTTTTGAGGTAGAGCCCTTTAACTAGGAGGCCCTCGAGGGCATATTGAGAGTTATCTTTAAGGGTGACCCTGTGACCCACTCGTGAATGGGAAACAGTACCGTATCGTAGTGACGAATCATAACTGTAACTTGTTTCAAAAACAATTGAATGGAATCGTGGCAGTATCGACTGCGCACCGTAATCTACCCTTTGGTCTCCTGTTTCAATACCGTCCCGTTCCTGGATACGGACCACTCTACGGACGTTCCCGAAAGTGTTGAAAAAAGCCTTGACTTTTGATACCTCCAACTCGGAGGGCAGGTTTGATACGAGGAGGAGAGCATATGTGGGCTCAGCCTCCGAGGGAAAAATGAATGTGTTTTTGAGGTAGAGCCCTTTAACTAGGAGGCCCTCGAGGGCATATTGAAAGTTATCTTTAAGGGTGACCCTGTAGGATCGACCATTTGCCGATGGCTGAAACGCATTTGATTTTTGAGAAGTCCGCTCGCAAGGCGGTTTTGAGGTACTGAATTACGTCGATTCGAGTGACAGCAGCATTCTTGCCGGTTAGTTGAGGTGGTAATGAGAATTCAAGAGTGCCCTTTCGGGATACTTGGAATGCCATTTTAAAAAATTGATAGGAAAAGGAAAAACAAATGGTTACTCACCCTTGTCTTCAAGGTGCCCAAAAAAGGCAAATAACACTGGGGAATCACCCCACTAGCCAGAACCCAAAAAAAACAAAGACAAGGTAATTGGGGTCTTTTCACCCAGCTAGTGAGAACCCAAAAAAGAATCAATCGGATGAGGGAGATGACTGCCATCCGTTGACTGAATGGCAGGACACCTGCATGATAGGCGTAATTGAAAACTTGCACTAGGTCTCCTCCCAGCTTCTGCCAGAAGGCCACATAAAATTCCTTAGGCAAGCCGTCCCACCCAGGGGACTTGCCAGTAGCCATGCCCGAGAGGACAGACAGGCATTCCTCAACTGTGAGGCAGCCCTACAAGTTAGGTTAGGTGAGGTTTTGTCTATCAAGACATTCGAGGAAGTCATGCTGGATATCCTCGTACGTCTCAGCAGCTGTAAACGGTCTTTGGGGACTGGGGTGGTGGGAGGGTTGTGGTCCTCCTGTCCAGTCTCAGAGGGGAGAGTCACAGAGTCTCAGAGTGTTTAGTGAGAATAATTCCATGCTCTGTGTTGGAGCTGACTCATCGTCACTTTGTTCATTGTATAGCTCATTTGTATGGTTTGATGCGAGACTGTTCATTGATTCTAGAGACGCTGGACCGCCTGGGCGAACCATTGGGTGGATGAGATTCCTGCTCTGCCAGCATTGCAGGGTGGTTCGAATGGGTGAACAGATGGTCATCCATCTTTTCTGTGGTGAGGAAGAGCGGCGCCATTACAAGTTCACCAGGACATTGAAGTGTGGAGTGGCGACCTGCGCACTGTCCACAGTGTCCCTTTAAGGTGGCACAGACAGATGGCGTGTCCCCACCAGTTATAATGATGTCAGCACTGAGGCTGCCCACAATATTTTACGTAGCAGATATATGGCGAAAGGAGTACATGAGATGGGATGTGATGGGTTCGTTGGATCATCATTCTACTGTCTACCGTTTGGCCTTAAATATTAAGCAAAGGATACCAGTAAGGATACTGATCCCACATGTGTAGATGTCTCTTCTCTGTGTAGAAGGACCGCCATAGGAACTCCAGCTGACAGACCAAGAATAGAGTCTACACTTGACCCTAAGTCCAATCAAAGTCTCAGGCAAAAAAAACTGTTATAGTTTGGGGTGGTATTTTTAGCAAAAAAAAAAGAAAGTTTTCCTTAAAATATTTTATCTTTTCTATTTTGTATAAAAAATCATTTGTTGGTATTTTCCTATGTAGCAATTTATATTGGAAAAAAATTAAATGTGTTAGTCCTGTGCAACGGAAAGGTAAAATGTAAACCATTTCCCAATTGATATTTTCATAACTTGGTTCAAGATCTATGCACCATTTTTTTTTTTTCAGGGGTTGTCTGTTTTGATTTTAACAAAGCTTGGTAGACTAACTTGGTGGACTAACGTCTTTTTTTACTTCAAATTTTACAAGAAAAGGTTGATATTTTTTATTTTTGCCAATACCTTCTTGTTTTGTTCTTTTTAGACAGCTGATGGATGAGATAATGCCACAAAAGTCAAGAAGTTTGTTTTTGCATTTTAAAATATTTGCTTTAAATCGTGGAATGAAATTCATTGCATAAATCTGCAATCTCTTCTATTCCGTTTTCAGTCCATTATGTATACAGAACTGGTATATTTTCTATTCGAATAAGTGAGTTGTTCCACAATCTTTGAGATGGGAAATGGTCCTGCGATTTAAGATTATCTTCGAAGTTTGTTTGTGCCCATATTTCCAAAGTTTCTTTTATGAGTGGATCATTTATACAGTAGTATTTCATGTGTCATTTTTGATAATATTAAACGAAAAAAACTATGTTCCACCATATTTACAAAGTTATGAGTCAAAAAATAGTTTACATTTCCCTAGGTTTTCTTTATCAATATATTTTTTATCCAAACTGCTTTTAATGCTTTGCAGAAACTTTCTATATCGATTATTTTAATCCACTCTTTTTGTAACTGTGTATCATAATACTTCGTTTAATTTTGTCATTTTTGTTGTTCCAAAGAAAGTTAAAAAATCTCGTGAATAGCCTTGTGATTTGTTGGTATTGGAGATAAAATGTATACTAATTGAGAAGCAATAAGGCTTTTTTAAGATGCTAGTCCAAACGGCAATGCATTTCCGGATAGTTTCAGCACCAAATGTATTTGAAAGTGTCTGGGTTCAATATCCGCCAGACATCGACTAGATCAAGGTGGTTCATATATTCAATTAGTTTTTCTGAAGCCTTTTTATGCGTTTTTGGAAAACTCCTCATTTGGTCATTAGCAGTTTATATGTTTATTATTGTAATATTTACGAACTGCAATCATGCAATCATTGAACAGAGTACTTTAATTAATGTTAAATAAAGTTAAGACAATTGCAGATTTTTCTGATGCCAAGTAATTTTACTACCATGTATAAGCTTGAATACACTAATCCTGCCTCCTCTTTGATAGCGCAAGTCTAATTTCATTTGTTTAAAATTGTTAGGTTTTCCTAATGCAGTTTGGATCTTGTGTATACTTTCCTTTTAGGTTATTCCTTCTTCAAAAATGGTGTCATTTGCCCTCCAGGGCAGATTGAAAGTTTTCTTTAAAGGTGACTCTGTAGAATCGGACATTTGCCGATGGCTGCACGCACTTGATTTTTGAAAAGTCCGCTCGCATTGCAGGTTTAAGTGACTGAATCACTTCTGAAACGCCATTTTGAAAAATTGAAGTTGAAGTTAGAATAAAAGTATAACAAAAGGGGAATCACCATTGTCGTGAAGGTGCCCAAAAAAGGTAAAATAAAGGGGGATCCACCCCACTAGCTAGAACCCGAAAAACAATGACAGTGGAAAGGCAAATGGGGTCTTTTCAGCTAGCTAGTGATAACCCGAAAAAACAATTCTTGACAAATGAGAGCACACAAAAGGCGCTTCAAAATTGGAAAAGTTGAAAAATTGAAAATGTACGAAAATGCACAAAATTCGGAAAAAAGGAAAAAACTGCTCTCAGCAGCGTGAGGCACAGCGAAAAAGGACACTGATCCCCCACATGTAGATGTCTCTTCTCTGTGTACAAGGGCCGCCACAGGAACTCCAGTCGAAAATCAAGAATACAAAATTACTTCTCATAGGTAGTAGGGATGTCATTTTTAATAATTTTTGGTTTGCCTTGTAACCTTTCACTTGAATTAATGACATTTGATGTAAGAACAGAGACTTTGGAGCTGATGCCCACCAAGCCACCCTGGGACTAGCAGATAGATGGTACAGCAGTTCACCAGCTCATTCCTTGTCCAGAAGAATATGCAGACCAGCTGCAAGGGGCTCTGCCGTGAGGGCATGAAGAAGTCGTATACCAGAGTCCTGATAGAGCCAGAGAGTTACACACGAGGGATTTGCCTTGAAATGAAAGACATCTCTGTTGCAATCGATCAAGATTATGAGGGGTGAATATGAAGTCTCATGCAAATGGACAAGATTAGATAAAGGGAGAAAGGACAGTCCCAAAATAAATACCAAAATAATTTAATTTTAAAAAGGAATGTCATAAAATCAAAAGTCATATGAAAACATCACTATAAATGTAAATGGATTAGAATATAATTGTTACATACAATGATAATTGATAACCTAAAATATAGCTTGTTTTAGTATCATTTTAAAAATTCTCGACGAGTTTATGGTGTCCCAAATGAGACCTGGCCTGATTGAAGGGCCCACCAAGACACCCAGACATTTCAAAGATGGAGGCCCAAGCAACCCCAGACGCCACAAGAGATTCAGTACATCTGTGAGGTCCTGGCCAAGGGTCGGCCAGAAGGCAAGATAGAACTCCATAGGGAGCCCATGGAGACCGGGGTTTTCCCCCTGGCCATTCCCGAGAGAGCAGAGATGCTCCTCAGCAGAGAGAGGAGTTGAGAAGTTCAAGATTAGAAAAAAGGTGGTCTTTTTAGATAGATAGATAGATAGATAGTTTATTGAAAATAATTACATTGCAGTCTGAAGACTGAATTGAATAATTACATAAATTAATTATTGTCTATACACATTCAATACAAGAAATATATATATATACACGTTACATCAGTAGTAGCAGTGGTGATCGTTGGGCTATTTTTAGTCATACTTTTTGTTGATTAGCTTTGAAACACATGGCCGGTATGAAAGTTCTTTTGAAACGGTTCGTTTTAAAACTTGGAAGGCTGAAAGCTCTTTTACGCCTTAGGTTGTAGTTTGGAAGTGGTCTTGAAGGGAGAAGATTATTCAGGTTATGTTGTTCATCTAATATGGTGTTAAAGAGTTTAGTACATAGTCTCTCACGTCGATCACTTAATCTTTCGAGACCAAAGACGTCAAGGCACTGTTCGTACGATAACTCAGGAGCAATAATAGACAGAGCTCGTTTCTGTACATGCTCAATGTCATCGCTTAAATAATCCTGTAAATTGTGATGGAACAGTTGTGCACAGTATTCTAGGATTGGTCTTATAACTGTACAGTAGAACTTAGTAAAGCTTTCAGTCTTAACTCTTGCCCTTTTTAACTGGATTAGAAAATACAGTCGTTTGTTAGCTTTTTTAATACACTCTTCAACGTGGTGGTTCCACTTCAGGTCGTCGGATATTGTCACGCCAAGGATCTTTGCACTGTTTATTACTGACAATTCTTTTCCATTCACCACGGACGGGTTGAGATCATGTTTGTGCGGCAGAGTCCGTCTCCTCACTAGTAAAAAGTTTCTGATGAAAGGTAGAGATGCCATCAAGGATGCCTTCCGAGGTAGAGACTAAGGAGCCATCCGCAGAGAAAACACTGGTGATCAGTTCCTTCCTGCCGTGGTCCTGTAAAGACTTGAAGAAAAATTTGGAGGACTGTTTGTCCCCCTCAGCACACTGGACTCGTGCACAAACCCAGTCCAGCGACCTCCTTGGCGTCGAGTGATCTCAAATCCTCCTGGATCTCCTTCAAAGCCCCTGCCGCGGCAATATCACCGCAGTCAGCGAGAGTCTTCCAATGATCAGCTGTGGAGTCAAGAAAGGCCCGTCTGGCCCACTCTTGCCAGCGCTTCTGAGTACAATAATTAATTGACAAGGTACGGATTCTGGACTTCCCACAGTGCCACCACACAAGGGAGGAACTGTAGTCAGGCCAAGAGAGACGACATTGGCACCAGAAGGATCACCAATTATGCTAGTGCTTAACTTCCAGTAACTTTTCCCCGTAAAATGAAATATGAGTAAATGTAGCGAAAATATGATACGTAAAACTGAAAATGAATAATATAAAGAAAAATATTATACATCAATTAATTAATTTAGTTCATGAAACATATATGGTTTTTTTATGAGTTCTTGATTTTAAATTGGTAATGTTCGTAATTTCTCTAAGTTTTTTTTAGCTGCAGAAAATGCAAAAGTTTTTTCGCCTGAAACAGTCCTTATTCTTGGTAGATTTAGAGAGGCAGCACAGAGCGATCGCCAGAGTTGAGAGTCGAATTCAAGGAAGTCAACTCCCTGTTGATATCATCTCGCTCATCGTTGCTCCTGGCTTTTTGAGATGTAGAATTTAGTTGAGACCAACTTAAGACATGATTTGCCTTAATCCCACCAGGACAGGGAGTCGGCAAAAGCAGACCTCCTACGCCTCCAACCCTCCCAGAAAACACAGATGAAGGAGACGTTGTCCACGTCAAACAAGGGTGAGGTATTTAGTTTCCAGAGACCGGGGCCCAGGAAACAGAGCAGGGGAGGCTGATTAGAACTCGTACAGCAGAATGATCAGAATAGGGGCAGGGGAGGATTCTGCATCATCCTACACAGGAAGCCCAAGAGCTAGGCGTACCGATGTAATCGAGGCGCAAAGCCTTTGAGCCCCCGCTCTTGAGCCGGGTGAAAGATCGTAGGTCAGGATGGGCAGATCTCCAAGTGTCAATAGAGTCAGAAAGAAAAAAGAGCACGAATCTCAGCGGAAGAGTCACACGGAGACGTGCCGTGACAGCGCCGTCACAACGATCAAGTCTATAATCGAAAACCGAGTTGAGATCCCCCAGCAAGAAGGTGGGATACGAAGGATCATAGAGGTCCTGAATCTCAGAGAAAAAATGGAGTTTTTCCCGGTTGTGATTAGGCGCATAGATGCTCTAGAAAAATAATAATAATAATAATTTATTTCAAAGCATTTCACAAAGTCTCAATGCTGTACAGGGGTTGCATTATAACTATAATGTAATAATAAAATAAAAAATAATTAATATAAATAATACAATGTAATGTACCTTAAGAATAAAGATATGTTCTATTATATACAAGTGTAAGAAGACGGGTCAGAGTCATGCAGTGCTGCCACTAAAGGAGACCACACGCTCTCAAGATATATTTGACATGGACATAAAGTTGCCTTGATGCCATGAGTAGAGATTATAGCCAGACTCGACAGCCAATGGCCCAGCTGAGCCACCAACGTCCCCATCCTCATCCATATTACTTTTGTCCAAAGTGGACCCGAATAGCTCACGCTTAGAAGGAATCTCCTCTGCTTCCAAATAAGGAGGAGCAGGAGGATCAGAAGTATCTGCCAAAAAGAGAGAAGACAGAGTTACACATATGGTCTCTCGAGACCTGGAGGTTTCGCTCTGGTTAGTATGCTGGCAGTGAGAGTTCCAGAGTGTCTGGCTGCTTTATAACCAGGGCACTCATGTCACTAGAGATTTAGATTTGAAATGAACAAATAGGTTAAAGCAATGGGGGACTTACCCAGCAGAAAGCTGGAGCCCCAAAAAATTCAAATGGGGACTCACCCCGCAGAACTTTGAGGTGACTACAGGCACCCAAAAAATTAAAAAAAGCAACTGGGGACTCCACCCCACTAGCTGGAACCAGAAAAAAACAATTAAAATTAATTTATCAGGCTAGCAGGAACCCAAAAAATTCACAAGTTACGAAGAGATACAAACAGGGATTCACCTCGAAGCAGCGTGGTGGATCTTAGAGATGGCATGCATAAGGCTTATCAAGATGGCATTGAGGCAATTTTATAATTGATGGTCAGTAAAGAAATGGGTCGCCAATTCTTACAGAAAAGATTTTATCCTTTCTTATGCGCGAGAGTTATCACCACCATTTTCTGACTATATATCAGAATTCCGACAGTGAAAGCTTGATTGAGGACTTGCACAAGGTCCCCCCCAATGTCTGCCAGAAGGCCACATAGAATTCTTTAGGCAAGCCGTCCCACCCAGGAGACTTGCCAGATGTCTTGCCCAAGTGGGCTGAAAGGTACTCCTGAGAGATAGCCCTTGCTTGATAGATATTGAGAGGTAGACAGGTTGTGGGGATAGAGGCACTCCAAGAAGTCGTCTTGGATCTCCTGGTCAGTAGTTTGAGCTGTAAATAGCGACTTGTAGAAATCAGACCAGATGTCCAGTATAGTTTCAATGTCTGATGCAAGGGTCCCATCAAAGGCCATCATGCACTCGATTGATCTAAATTTGGGTTTGCAAGTCCTCCAGGAGGTCCACAGGCCCTTTATTGTAGCAATACATTCCTCATCGTCTAAGTGGAAGGTGTTGAGTTTCCAATAAGCTGGGCCCCTCACCCTGGACGATGGTAGGGTGAAGGACACAGCGACAGCAAAGTAATCAGAGTGAGGGAAAGGGCAGATATCGGCAGATGTCACTTATGGCAGGAATCTCTTGGCTACATGAGACATTTGAGATTTTCATGTTAAATCTTCGTCTAGGATTACACCTAGAAATGCTGTTTCTTTTTCATGTTTTATCTCCTTATTATCAATTCTAACTGGAAACTTGTTTATCATTGGGTATAGCCAGGCTTTTGATTGAAGTGTATATGTGTTGTTTGACTTGCATGTGAGTATCATCTGCTGTTAAGTCGTTGCTGGTTAGACTAGTAATTGCTTCATCATAAAAGAAAGTTATTGTCTTTCATATACACAATTTTTAAGAGACTTTAGGGACATTTCTAAACAACACAACGAAGATGCTACATTACACATTACTGACTGATTGTTGGAAGATTTTTTGACATATATATTCAGACATGTTCACGTTTTGCTAGGCATAAATATTTTATTTACAATTAAACATAGTCTTCCTTACCAATCATTTCTAATATATTACCGTTAAATACTATTTTTTATTCACTAAATATATATCCTAGAAAAGTGTTTATATTCAACGCTGATTTGAAATATCATTCTTACATTTTTTCAGTATTTCAATATATGTTACAAAACTGTTGTGCAAAGTCGCTAGATTGCAAAAAAAATGTTGTATAACAGAAATCATGAGATAGTTTATCTGAGTGTTTTGGAAAACAAACATAGCACAACCATTTTTAAAATCAATAATTGATATCACCTCAACAAAACAAACACCTAGAAGCGAAGATGGGCCTGGATGGCTTTAAATATGGCTGCAAAAAATTAAAATTCCAAAATTTATCAAAAAATAAATACACCTAATGGTTGATTTTCTTGCTCAAAATATCTTGAAATGAGCTCATTGTCTTTCTCTACTTACATAGATAAATTGCAAAATAGCAGAAATCATAAAGTAAATAAATTATGCATTTTTGAATTTATAATTCAATCAATTTTCTATTTCTTTGTATTGCTCTCAATGTACTTAGCAGTATTATTTTACAGTAATCAAAGTATTGGAATTAAGTCCTGCCAAGTCCTCAGGATCTCAGGAGTAGTAGAACGTAAAGTGCCATCCGAATCAAACACAGAGGATATAGAAGTCTCACAATCATTTTTCTTTATAGTCTTGAAAAAGAAAGACGAGGAGGTTTCACCCTCCTTGGCCCAGCGGACCCTGGACCGTATTCGAAGACTCTAAGCCTGATGTTGGTTGAGAGCGGCCAAACGGAGAAGACACTATTTGTAACGAGGCAGCAGAGAGCAATCACCGAAGTCGAGAGCTACCTTGAAAGAAGTCAGCTCTCTGTTGATCTCATCGCGCTCTTGGAATCGCTCCATACTTTTGGAAATAGAATACTCTATTCTAAGGCCCTCAGCCTGGTGTTGGTCGAGGGCGGACAAACGAAGAAGATACGATTTATATTGGGGTAGCAGAGAGCGATCACCAGAGTCAAGACCCGACTTCAAAGAAGCCAACTCTTTGTTGATCTCATCCCGCTCATGGCGTTGCTCCCCGCTTTTAGAAGTAGAGTACTCAATTGAAAGAAATTTTATCCAGGCCTTGCCCTGGTCCCACCAGGACAAGGAGTCAGTAAAAGCAGTCTTCCTGTCTCTCCAGTTCTCCCAGTAAACATTTATCAGTTCGACATAATCTGCATTGGATAAAAGAGAAGTGCTGAGCTTCCAGAGGCCAGGGCCTCTGGAGACAGAGCAGGGCAGACTGATAGAAGCACTCACGGCGGAATGGTCAGAGTAAGGGCAAGGGAGGATTTCACACCATCCAACCCGCGAGGTCCAAGAGCTAGGTGTGCCAATGTAGTCTAGGCGAGATGCTTTAGAACCATCACTCTTGAGCCAGGTGAAAGACCGCAATGGGCAGATCTCCAAGTGTCAATGACATCAAATAAGAGAAAAGTGAACAGAGCTCGTCGGAACTATTACGGGAGGACGCGCCAGTGATGGCACCATCGTAGCAATCAATCCTGAAGTCAAAGACGGAGTTGAAATCTCCATCAGGCAAGGTGGGAAACGAGGTGTCGTAAAATGCTCTAATCTCATTGAAAAACTGGAGTTTCTCCCAGTTGTGATTAGGGGCATAGATAGAACACACCCTGAATGGAACACAACCGAGAAGACGGAACTGGACCTGTACAAAACGGCCTTCAAGACAAGAAGATTGTTTGAGTAAAAAGGAGTTCTTGAAAAGGATAGCTACACCGGCACTGTGATTGGTGCCTTGTGCAGCCACAAAAGAAAAATTGGAGTCTTTCAAGAAGTGGGAGACCTCGGAATTGGATACGAAATGTGTCTCCTGCAGACAAACGATGTCAGCCACAGGCGACAAGTTACCAAGCCAAATCAAAAAAGAATCTCTGCTGGGGGGGGGGGCTACGTAGACCATTAACATTAATGGTCAGCATACGTAAGCATTTATCCATCTTGTAGCACCTTCCCCACAACTACATCGAGCTTACCCTTAGCCCTGCCTTTCTTTGCCTTTAAAGAAGGCTTTGACGCAGGCAGAACTGACGCTATTGATTTACCTTTTTGAGCAGAAGGGAGAGGAGGAAACTCCTCCTGGGATAGTGAGTCAACCTCAAGGTCCGAACCCTCATTGGGCTCTATATCCAAGATGTTGAAACGGTTGTTAGGCGTAGGAAAGGGGGTCGTGGCGCCTCCCGCCTCAGCCACAGTGTGGGCAGGATCAGGAAGGGAATCCCCGCCCCCCAAATCTTTAGCAAAAGGCAAGTCATTGAGAGAGAACTCCTTGACCTCAACAGCCTTGGCCCGATGTTTGGCCTACCTCTCCTTTGGACAGGCAGGACGCTTCTTATTAGTATCACTTGGTACGGCCGCCGTAGCCGTAGCTACCATCGGTCCTGGGACGGAAACACCTGCGAAAGCTTAGACGATTGAGCTGTGGCGTCAACAGATGTAGCAGAAGATTTCGCTGATGAAGAAGTCGCTGGAACAGTGGCCGCCGCAGATGTTATACCAGCAACCTGCTCCGCGCTAGAGCTTTTACGAAAAAGCGCCTGCAGATCTTTGGGCCCAATGGCCCTTGAGTCGAGGGCCCAATGGCCATTGAGTCGAGGGCCCAATGGCCCTTGAGTCGAGGGCCCAATGGCCCTTGAGTCGAGGGCCCAAGGTTCTGATCAAAAAGAGATAGTGTGGAACTGGGAAACACAGCGGGAGCACCTTCCTTCTTTTTTAAAGGGGCAATCTGATATAGAATGGTTCCAACAGTTGCAAAAATAACAACAGAGACGCTGTCCCTTATAACGAACAGAAAAGGAATATTTACCCAGACGGAGGGTGGCCAGGATGTGCGACCGCACAACCATCCTTACCGAGCGGTCGCCACACCATAGGCCGTCATCATCTAAGACACAATTTTTGGAGACTTTAGCGACATTTCTGAATAAAACGATTACGCATTAGGGAGGTCAACCAACACATACTTTGGTTGGAACTCCACAACATTCACAAAGCATTCCCATACAGACATATCAGCAGAAAATTTGTAAAAGAAAGTGTTATTTTTTTAAATACTTCAAAATAGTATTGCTTCTCAAATTATACACAAAGGTGGTAGAAGAGAGACTGACCGAGATTTAATCTTTTTGAAAAAGGTCTTCTCTTTCATACAGAGGAATCATATTGGACTGTTTTCATTTCCTAGGAAATGGTGCATTGAAAAAATAAATAAATGACTTGTATGACTTGATTGTATTTACAATCTCATCATGACCGCTTCCTTTTGATGCATCACTATTTGCATAACGTTAGAACCTCAGTGGGAACAAGCGATGATGAATATTTAAATAATTTGATTATTTTTCATTTATTTTTTCGATTTCTAAAATAAGATTATATCAATGAAGCTATATATATATCTATCTATATCTATGCAAAATAAAATAAGCTAAAATCATCCGATAGAAAGTGATCTTATGCATATGAATTTAGATTGCAAATAAATCAATAGTAAGTAAAAACGACTTCGTGACTGTGCTTTTAATCCTATCATCACCACTTGCTTTTTATACAGTGGTAAAAGGTCCCAGTACATTATATATATAAAATAATATATAATTGCACTTCACATAAAACAACGATCTAGTTTCAATAAATATTTAAAAAGTGTTGTTTTATATTTCTTAAGTGTCAAGAATTCTTCTACTCCCGACAGAGCCGACCTGCTAGCCTGGTCACAGAGCAAATAATACAACGAGGACGTTAATATTTTGACATACATGTGCAGACATGTTCACGTGTTGCGAGGCATAAATATTTTATTTACAATTAAACACATAATAATCTTCCTTACTTATCATTTCTAATATGTTACCGTTAAATGTTATTTTATTTATTCACTTAAAATGTATCCTAGAGAATTGTTGATATTCAACGCTGATTTGAGAGTTTTCAAATAGTCTATGTTTGTCACCAAGTTAAACGATAACGAATATCATTCTTACATTTTTTCAGTATTACAATATATGTTACAAAACTGTTCTGCAAAGCCGCTGGATTGCAATAAAAAATGTTGTATAACAATCTCTTGCAAGAAAATCATGAGGTAGTCTATCTGGGTGTTTTTATAAAACAAACATAGCACAACATTTTTAAAATCAATAATGATTGATATCACCTCAACAAAACAAAGACAGAGAAGCGAAGATGGGCCTGTATGGCTTTAAAGATTGTTGCAAAAATTCAAATTCCAAAATTTATTAGGGAAAATAAGTACACCTCATGGTGGATTTTCTTGCTCAAAATATTTTGAAATGAGCTCACTGTGTTTCTGCAAATTCTCTACTTAAACAGATAAAATGCAATATAAAAATTGTACAGAATTAACAGAAATCCTGAAGTAAATAAATTATGCATTTCTGAATTTATAATTTTCTATTTCTTTGTTTTGCTCTCAATGCACTCAGCAGTATCATTTTACAGTAAAAAAGTATGAGGCACTAACCAACAACTTTCACCTCCCCAGTGAAAAGATAAAGAATCCACTGTGCAAGGACCCCAAAATAATAATCGCTAACATGCAATTCTTCTAAATCAGTAATGCGACTTAAATAATCTGCCTGTTTGTTAAAAATCCTTGGAGTCCACTCAAATGAAAGATGGGTGACATTATTATCTCTGGCAAACAGAAAAATCCTGAGCGCTGGTTTATGCAGATAAGCCTTATTTCTACCCAACTGAATGATATATGAAACAGAATGGTTATCCATGTACCACTTCACAGATTTATTCTGTAAGAAGCTACACTCAGTTGCAAAATTGTTGGGACATTGACAGTTTTTCCCGTTTCCTTTCGAAACTTCTCCTTTTTTTTATGTATACAACGTTTTCACCCGCCTCAAATCCCCCTCCCCCGCATCAATGTTGCATTGGCATTGTTGTGACATGTTAATCGTCATGGAGACTACCAACATTGTGGAGGGGGGAGGGGTTAGAGTTTGAGAACAATACTGAGCGGTTTACGTCTAAATTATGTGTAGTGTCCCAACTAATTTTGCAACTGAGTGTAGATAATCCCTGACGGCCATAATAAACTGCAAAAAGCTCCCTCCATTTTGAACTCTGCGACATTTTAGTATTATTTCAGTTCTTATGTGAAAAAATGAATTCTTTGACCTTTAAAACCGCTGCCCATCCGATATCACTTGCATCAGAGTAAACAATTCTAGAAGGGATACTACTTTTGCAAATGAACTTAAATTAAGCTTGTTAAGGTGAGAATCCAAAAACGGGACTAACTACGCGTGGAGGATCAAAATTTATCAGGAACTTGTGTTGGTGGTTGAAGTGCTGCTAGAACGGTACTGGGGCGGCTTGACACCTCATGTGGCAGTGATATGAGCAGTAACCATATTGTCCACGTGAGAAACATTTATCCGCCGAACTGGGCTGGTGGTTACCTCTAAAGGACTGCTAGAGGGAGAAATATTGGAACCGGCAACCCTACGTTTAAAAGAGAGTGTGTTTTGACTGTCCAGCATGACAGGCAGAGGGGTGCTCGCAAAAAGCTCTAAGGGAAATGAGAAAAATTTTTAGCTCCCACTGAGCCAAAGGTGCTTGACAAAAAATTAATCAATGGGGGTCTTACGCTGCAAGCAGGTGCCCAAAAAAATTGAAAAAAAGGGGATTCGCTCCACTAGACAGAACGGGAATAAAAACAAAGACAATGAAAAACAAAGGCAGGAATGGCCAGATGTAAGCAGAGGTTACTGCTGGAAGAAACCTCTGTGGCAGGCAAACGAGGTCAATCAGCGATTTTATGAAATTGTCATGATTCTTGTAGGTGTACCCGCGTCTGAAGGAATTGATGAAACGCCAGGCGTCCAGGAGATATGGAACATTCGCAAAGAAGTCATCTTTGGCAGGATTGTGGTTGGAACATAGAGCCCCACAACAGTGAGAACAGACGAGTTTGGTACATTGAATTTGAGATAAGTGAGCCTACCACTATCATCAGCATAGTGGGTGATAACAGTGGAGGTAGAGGACTTTTTAAGTAGTAGGGTGCACCTGGCTAATCTGATCGAACCATGAGTTCAGTAGCCATTGGGTGAGCCAAATGATGATAGCAGAGCGTTTAACTTCGTCTCTAAGCCCACGGACATTTTTGGTGCAAACTTGCATCATATAAGCAGAAATATAATATAACTTTGGATTTGGATAATGTTGTGGAAGTAGTTTTAGCTCCCTTAAGCTTAGTCATGGAAGGCGTCATGTTGGTCGAGTGTTTCGACCTCCGTATTTGGAGCACACAACTGAAAGAGGGTGTTGACAGGGAAGTTCCTACGGTCAAACCTGACAGTTGCCAAACAGAGACACAAGAAGGACCAGTGGAGTTGCCCTGTGAAGAGTCCATGAGGGGGCACAGAGACTGGGGGGGTGGGTGGGGTGAAATCCTCCTGTCCAGTCTCTGGAATGACGAAGTGTCACCCTGTGGGGGTGGGATCTCAGTATTGGGATCCAGGCTCTGTGAGAAGAGTTCTAAACTCGCTTGAAGGTCCTGTTCAGGAGCATGTCCCACATGATCATAAAACAAGTCATTGGTATGGTTTGACACCAAACTACTCATCGAGCCGTACATGGCTGGATCTGGCCGTCCAGGACCAAGGTCGGGAGTGTGGTCAGCAACCAAAACCGGGTGATTTGGGTTTTCGATAAATATTTGATCCATTGTAGCATAGATGGGAAAGGAAGGAGAGGGCCCGCGCAGTGTCCGCAGTGGTTCTTAGGGTGGCATCTGTAAATCGTATGCCCCCACCAATTGCAGTGATGGCAGCACTGGGGCAGCCCACAGTATTTAATGTAACCATTGTACGGCGATAGAAGGACCCTCGATGGGATGTTATGTGACAGGGTCACCATTACCCGTCTCGATCCCATCCCGATCTAGCACACAGGTGTTGCGACGCACGTCGCCATACTTCGAGAAAAATTCTTTAATGTTATCATCCTCGAGTTCAGAGGGTAAATTGGAGATGATGAGGACTGAGCAAGATGGCTCAGCCTCATTAAGGAAAAATAAGTTTTTAATATGGAGCCCCTTCACGAACAAATTTTCAAATGCTCTCTGTGAGCCGTCTTTAAAGGTGACCCTGAAATAACTGTGATTAGCAGATGGCTGTACTCATTTTGCCTTAGGAAAGTCTCCATTGAGGGTTGACTTGAGGGAGTCTATGTTAAGTGGTGTCTTTGCACTTCTTTTCAATAAATTAGACGAGATCTGGACGTGTAATAGATGTATATTTTTCGAAGTTTACGAGAGACTATCTCTGTACATGTGGTGTGTAGATTATGCTATCTAAACGCGCTATATCTAATTACAACTAGTATATCTTATAGTGTTACAATCGATAACGAGTGTCGCGCAGTCTTTTCGGTTGGTGTCTAGTTTCACAACCTAACACTCTCCCCCACTTGAAAAAATGATGTTCCTACTGAACATGATTACAATAAACGAATATAAAACGAACACTTAGTGTCTCTCAACTATAAATGAATTATTTGATGTCCGCAGGTTGATCAGTCCTTTAGAGTCATCAAGTCTTTGTTGCAGTTTAATTCTTTATAGTCCTAAGTTCTTTCTTGACTTCGATTCCTCTTCTAACTGTTCTCTTTGTTCGTCCTGTACCGTTTCATGCATAGGGAACTATTCCCCGATAATAACATTGTGCAATAACACAGTAACGTCCGTTTTTTTTAGTGTTTTTTTTTTTTTCTTGGTTATACTTGGTTTAAATCTGAAAGATATAAAGGGTTAGTAAGTTCGGACACCAGTGCTATGTCCAATGACTCCATTGTGTGGATAGTACATCTGTGGTTGGTGCTGGAAGTATTGGGGCTGCTGTAAGCACTGTGGCAGCGGGTAATGCACTCCGTTGGGTAGATAGTACATTTGGCGTTGTTGCTGTAAGTACTGTGGTTGTTGGTAACGCATTCCCATGTGGTAAGGAGGAGCAGCAGCAGTGATACCATTCGCATGGTACCAGTTAGTAGTTGGTGTTCCAAACGTGTCGTAAACTAACATCTGTGGTGGCCGTCTGTCACGAGTTGGTCTTAGAGGGAGTTCTTCCAATGGCTCCTCGATGATGGGCTGTTCTTCAGTTGGCTCTTGTTCCGACAAAGATTCGTCTTGCTCGACTTCTTGATCAACGTTGATCGTTCCTGAGCCATTGTTATCTTCGTCGTCGGACAAATCCATTCCTTGATTAACCGCATCATGAGCTTCTGTTGGCTGTAACTCACATGGTAGAAATCCTCGTATTCCGTTGTCGTCTTCCTCGGAGTCGTCGTCTTCATTTGAGTTCTGCTGACAATCATGTCGCCTTTGTGGATCTCTCTGTGTTCCTTGAGCTTGATTGATTGGTTCTAGAGGCAAGTAATTACACGGAAGAAGTAGATTTCTATGCAGTGTTCTTGCTTTGCCGACGGGATGTCCTTCTGGTCTCACTACATACACTGGCAGTCCTTCTTTCTTTTCCACTACTAGATGAACGTTCTTTTCCCAATAAGATCGGAGCTTTCCTGGACCCCCACGTTCGCTAAGATTTCTTACTAGAACACGATCACCGGGTAGCAGTTCCGAGAAATGAACCTTTTTGTCGTAGTTATCTTTTCCGCGAGTCGAGGATAAATTGGCGTTTTTCGATGCTTTTTCGTAAGCCTCACTCATCATAGTTTGCCATTTCTTTGCGAACTCACGATAACTTGTTGTTCCTGTCTCCTTCTGTGTTCCAAGGATGATGTCGATTGGCAGTCGTGGTGGTCTTCCAAACATGAGATGGAACGGAGAGTAGCCAGTTGAGCTGTTTTTCGTGCAGTTATATGCGTGGACTAACTTGTTCAAGGAATCTTTCCATCGGCTTTTCGCGGTCTCAGGTAACGTTCTTAGCATGGACAAAAGAGTGCGGTTGAAGCGTTCTGCTTTTCCGTTACACTGGGGATGGTAGGGAGTTGTCCTCAGTCGTGTTGTACCGGACATGTTCTGGAGCTGTTTGAAGAGATTGTTGTCGAATTCTTTACCTTGGTCGTGTAGAATTGACCCTGGGAAGCCGAACCGCAAGAAGAAATCATTATACAGACAATTAGCTGCTGTCGTCGATGACTTATTTCTGGTTGCATAGGCTTGAGCAAAACGCGTAAAGTGGTCAACCACTACCAGTATGTACTCATAGCCACCAACACTGCGTTCCAGGTGAAGATAGTCTATAGAGATAATTTCAAATGGCGCTGTGGTAGTGATCGGTCGAAGAGGTGCTCGTGTTTCTTTGTGAGGTTTCTTTTGCTTTAAACAACTGCAAGATCTTGATATAAACTCTGTTATATCCCTCTCCATGTTTGGCCAGAACACTCTCTGGCGAGCCAGGTCTACAACCCTCTCCGCTCCTAAATGACCCATTTCTTGGTGTAATTCTTTGTAAACTAGAGTGTGATACTGTGACGGGAGTACCAGTTGTGTGGAGTCTGCGGAATCTCGGTGCAGAATTCCATATTCATCTATATACAGCTTACTCCAGTGTCGTAGCAGTGCTCGGACGGCTGGTTGTTCTCTCCTGGCCTGTCTAACAGTAGGACGTCTACCTTCGACTTTCATCGCCAGAACACGTCCGATTGATGGATCTTGTTTTTGTGCTTCAAGGATTGATGATTTCGGTAGACCATTGATTGTCATACCACTCATACTTTCATCATCAGTAGGGGTTAACGTACCATTTAGAACAGATAGCCAAACACCGTTCATTTCATCTTGAGAGTTTATGCCTTTCAGCACAGTGACAGTATCTTCACTAGAGGTCTCGTGCGAGCAGGATTTCATGTAAGTATTGATGTCGAGTGGCATGCGCGAGAGAGCATCAGCATCACCGTTGGTACGTCCTGGACGGTACTTTATTGAAAACCTGAAGTCGGCCAGTTCGCCTACCCAACGCTGACCAGTGGCGTTTAGTTTCGCAGTTGACAGTACATAAGTCAAAGGATTGTTATCTGTGTACACAGTGAAATGTGGAGCGTAGTACAAGTAGTCGCGAAAGTGATCGCAAACCGCCCACTTAAGTGCTAGAAACTCGAGCTTACCGGCATGTAGGTTGTAGTTCTTTTCAGCTTTTGTTAATGCTCGTGAACCATAGCCGATTACGCGCATGACACCGTCCTGTCGCTGATACAATACAGCGCCCAATCCTTCTTGTGACGCGTCAGTATGAAGGACAAATGGTTGGTTGTAATCTGGATAACCGAGTACAGGTGGTTTCGTAAGGCAGTCGAGTAATTGTTCCAACGTTTTCTGGTGGTCTTCCGTCCAAGTGATAGGCTGGGAAGATGGAACGTTGTTGGTGGTATTTCTACTGTTCCGGTTGTTTTTCTTGTTTTTAACCACCTGTTCATTTTTACGCACATGTAAAAGCTCATACAAGGGGCTTGCGATTCTAGAGAAGTCCTGTATGTATCGCCGATAGTAACCTATCAGTCCTAAGAGTTTTCTTACTTCACCGACTGTACCTGGTGTGGAGTCCTTTAATTTCATAACTGATTCAAGGTTTGAGCTATCTAGTCTATATCCATCAGCAGAAACGATTTGTCCTAAATAGCGAACTTCTTTTTGAAACAACTTGCATTTTTTTGGTTTAAGCTTAATGCCATTATGTCGTAACCGACGTAAAACTTGTCGTATATGTTCCACGTGTTCGTCGAATGTTTTGCTATATACAATTACATCGTCTATGTAAGGGACACAGAATTCATCACGCATATCCGTTAGACAACCTTCCATAAAGCGCTGAAATTCTGCCGGGGCATTCATTAAGCCGAAGGGAATTCGGACCCATTCGTATAGACCCCAGGGGGTTATGAACGCTGTGAGATGTTGACTGGCTGGATCAATAAACCCCTGATGGTACGCCTTCCCTTGATCAAGTAAAGAAAACCATGCGTTTCCCCCCAGATTCTCAAGTGTTGTTTGTATGCGCGGTAATGGATGGCGATCTGGTACAGTTCGTTGATTCAATTGACGATAGTCCACGCATAGACGTAAACTACCATCCTTTTTGCGAACGCATACTACTGGGGACGAGTAAGATGACTTTGACTGTCGTACCCACCCGCGATTTAACAAATCCTCGACGTACTGTTTCACTTCCGGGTAGAGAGGTCTGGGGATAGACGTGTAAGTCTTTTGGACAGGTGTTTTGTCTGATAAATTTATTGTCATTTGTAATTGTTCTGCACAACCAATATCATCATCTGTTTGTGAAAAGCTATCAGCTTCTTCTTTGAGCATTTTAAGAGCGATAGATTGTTGATCAGAAGTTAAACCTTCAACACTCGGAAGATTAGTCGTTATGTCTGTTTGATTATTAATTGTTGGTTCTAGATTCAGTTGGTCAGGTTGCGATGGCAAGTCTCTACGTATCACTTCAACAGGTGTCACAGACCGCACTTGATATACGCGACCAAGTATGGTGTGACCTTTAATTCGAACGTCGTGATTAGAGGTGTTCTCTACGCTTATCTTCATTCGACAGAATGAACCTCCCGAGATTGTTAGTAGCGATTCGCGTATGTCTAGTTCATCGGGACATGATGTGTCGGTACTAGGTTCAAATAAAACTGGGATCTTGCCGTCTGTTGGTTCAACCTTTGCAACACAATTAACAAAACATGACTGTTTACTTGGAATTATGATATCTCGTTTACTGGTTTTGATTGTTGCAAGTTCACAAGATGGATCATTTGCGCGAATGGCCTGAACTAAACCATCTATATCACCTTTCTTTAAATGTGTTATTGTTGCTGCAATGTCATTGGCTACGTCATCTTCCTGTTTGACGATTTCTGCAATAACGTTGTAGCCAACAATGGGATTGTCTATACGATCGCGTGATACCAGAAAAGGGACTTTAACATTTCCTCCCGCACCGGTGGCCAGTTCAAAGTCAACCTCTACCCAACCCTCGAATGGGAACGAAGTACCGTTTGCAGCCGTTAAGTTTAGACATTGTCCGTCTAAAAGTTCATGGATACTGCGTACTTTTACTCCTGCCATATGTGAATCAACCCATTCCTTGGGTACAATTGAAACCTGAGCCCCCGTATCCCATAATGCAGTGCTTTTGATGCCGTTTAAAAGGCAGTCAATCATACATTTCTTTCCCACGATATTAATTACTTTAGTGTGCTGCTTGGGTGTAAGGTGGGTACGGTAAAACCCGTCTTCTTTCATTTCTTTATTCTCCTTTTCCGTGAGATACGTTATGGCGTTACACAACACCTCATGTTCCTTTTGATGCAAACTCTGGCACTCACTTGAACAATATTTCACGCACTGACACTGAGAACAAGACACAAAGTGTTCCCCCCCTTGTGACCCGCACCACGCGCATACTTGGGACTTCTTGGGTTCCCTGTCTACTCCCTGTCCCCCGGACGTAGACTCTGCGAGTTTTCCGACTGTTTGCGGCACCCACGAGCAAAGTGTTCGCCCGACCCACATTTGAAACAATGGTTACAGCTATTATTGTCTGTTGATTCGCATCTATTACAGCGGCGGCGTACGCTTCGTCCTTCGGGCTTTTGCTCTCGTTCGCGTCTCTTGTTAAAATCCGACCTTAGTGACGCTAGTTCAGCCTGAACAGCTTTCAGTGTTGCCATGTAGCTCTCGGTCTCGCTGCTTTGAGCGTTAACTTGATTAATAGACTTTGCCCGCGCGTGAGAGCGTAACTTATTTTCCCTCTCGCACTCTTCAGACGCGGCAATGTTTATTTTCTCCATCAATTCTTCGTCGCTCACGTCAGGCATTGATAGCAGCGGTCGCATTTTTGTGCGCAATGTTTCCGATTGCAGCCCGGTCTCAATAACATGACGAAACAGACCATTGACTAAACTGGAGTCGTATTTCACTGATTTGTCATTGAGATCGGATGCAAACAAAACTTGTTGCCTTAGATCCATAACTCGCATCAGGAAATCTTGCGCGGATTCTTTAGGACCTTGACATGCCGATGTAAGTTCCTGATAGATTTCTGTGCTCGATTTTTGTTTATAATGCGCTTTCAAAATGTTTTCTAGTCTAGCAATCGTCAAATCTGGGATCATTTCAAGGTACGAACGAAGCTTTAATGCTGGACTTATCGCTCTTATCACTCCCTCGATTATCTCGTGTTCAGTGTACTTATTCTTAAGTCCAGTTTCAATCTGTCTCAACAGACTAACAAGCGATAGTCGGTCTTTATTGTTATCTCCTCCGATGAGACCAGCGATGCGGAAATCTCGCCTAAGCGCTTTTCGTACATCATCATTCAATGCATTACTACTAGTTGTACATACCGTTTCCTCGCTAAGTTTACCTCCTTGCAGCGATACTAATTTTGCTGTTGCTTCTGCAATCTGTTTTTGTTGCTGTTCCATCATCTTGTTGAATTGTTCTTGCATCTTCTCGAGGTCTTCTTTGGCTTTCTGTACGTCTGCGTTGTCTAGTTGTCCACTGCCGTCTTGAGCAATGTTGTCCATAATTTGACTTAGGACTGCTAATTTATCGTCGGCGTTATCCACATCTTCTTCGACTTTTCGTCTGACGATTCTAAGCACTTTCAAATGTCCATCCCCCTCATTATAGACATCAAGTTTCTTGGCCAGGCTAACGAGACGCTCCATCGGAAGAATGGATATTTCTTTCTCCAATTCAAGCTGTTTTAGTTCAATTGCAGCCATGTCGGTACACGCCCCCAAAACACGATCAACAGTAGCACTAAAAACAGTCTTTAACCAGTCACTTCAATCACTTCTTTCCAAACAAATCAATGTCTAACGCGAGGAAAACTTCTTGATGACAACGGAGTTATTCGTGGCGATTGTAGTTCGTCATATAAAACGTTATAAAGCATAATTCATTCGATGTCTTCTTTCAAACTTGACCTCATGACTGCGACGTGTTTGGTTCGAAAAAAACCCACCTCTTTACGAGGCCAAACCCTCGAAAGTGGTCCTGGCGTGGTCGCCAAAATGTTAAGTGGTGTCTTTGCACTTCTTTTCAATAAATTAGACGAGATCTGGACGTGTAATAGATGTATATTTTTCGAAGTTTACGAGAGACTATCTCTGTACATGTGGTGTGTAGATTATGCTATCTAAACGCGCTATATCTAATTACAACTAGTATATCTTATAGTGTTACAATCGATAACGAGTGTCGCGCAGTCTTTTCGGTTGGTGTCTAGTTTCACAACCTAACATCTACGACGTCGGATCTCACAATGGACAAATTTTTAGCAAGTTGATTTGGTAGGGAGAACTCAAGGGTGAACTTCCACTCCACCTTGAACGTCATCTTGTGTAACAACGAAATATGAATAGGGAATTATGTATAAAAAACTGGGCTATTTTCTATTCGAATAAGTGGGTTGTTCCACAATCTTTGAGATAGGAAATGGTCCTGCGATTTAAGATTATCTTCGTAGTTTGTTTGTGCCCATATTTCCAAAGTTTAGTTTATGAGAGGATCATTTACTCAGTATTATTTCATGATGTCATTTTTGTTAATACTATACGAAAAAAGCTGTGTTCAACCAAAAAATAGTTTCCATTTCGCTAGGTTTTCTTTATCGATATATTTTTTTATTCAAACTGCTTTTAGTGCTCTGCAGAAACTTTCTATATGGATTATTTTTGATACCCTTTTTGTAGCTGTTTATCATAATACTGTCATTGTTGTTGTTCCAATATAAGTTAAAAAGTGTACAAACTTAGGCACTGCAATAATCTGCCATAATCTACAGACTCCATTTGTAATTTAATAGACAATAATTAATACTTACTGCAAAATGCCTGGAGGATTCTTTCTTGTCAATACTAAGAGAAAATGAACATTCATTTTAATACAACGTTGATAGGAAAAGTTGGCGTCGCACGTGGGAAAGCGCTCAAGAAAAGGCAGTGTAGTATCGATAGATTAAAGAATATTCTCGCATTGTGTGTTTAGTTAATCAATATTTTACGCCTGGTTATTTGAAACCATGAGCTAAAAATTGAATTCAATGTAAATTTAAATCATTTTTTACTTCAGAAGATGGAAAAGTCGTCTAGTTATGATGCAATCATGAATCACGGCTTTTGTATAAACACGAAAGGACTTGCCACTATATACGTCCTTTTACGGCTAAATTTTTACACAAATAACACCCTTATCTTGAATAAAGTTAAATATTTATAGGTCAGAGTTTATAAATATGCAATTCAAATAAATGTTTGGAATAAGAAAATGAAAACCAGCGAAAAAGTTCTGCAAAACTTACCTCAATCAGCTCCAGCCTGTTGTGGTGGGAATATGGTCTACTCAACTTCCCTTGTGGTGTGACATTCAAAGGGCTTACGCAACATCATTGGCTAGCTACAAGCACGTGAGATAAGGAAGAGATTTGAATGGCCGAGGTCGAGAGTAATTGACAGGGCAAAAAAAGTATTATGGAATAGCAAACTGATCTTAGTAGAGTTTCGGCCTGAGGGGCCGAAACAAAAACAGAAATTAGAATGGCACCTAACATTTAGAAACTGTATTTATAGATACATTGTCCCCATCAGGAGAAAGGGTATCCAAACACCATGTCCCTCCTAACTTTCAAAACCTCTCCGTAATACCTGAAAACCTGGTTGAGGGCTGTGTCATCCAGCTCGTAAGGCAGATTATAAACCTTAACATAAATCCTCTGCTTTCCTGGTCTCGTAATTTCAGCCATTCTACCCAGGATCTGTATATTCTTTAGACCATGGTCAAGGTTTCCTGTACACAACGGATATCTTCTAGAACGTCAAAACCAACTAGCTCTTTGATAACATCACGATGGGACATGTTCTTGTTGTCAACCCACAGAGAAATGGTCTTCTTCCGCTCTATGTCTTCACTCATCAAGTGTTGTACAACAGAAAGGCCGGCACAGGAAACCCAGAATAACAAACAACGGGGCTTCGTCAATTGATCTTTTTGTGTATTTCCATAAGTACCCAGGAAAGATGCGAAACTGGGCAACAACAAACACCAGATAAAGACCGACACTACCGAAACCAAAAACACTGAACTACAAAAAAAACGAAAAGCTAACATCAAAAAACAAAAGGGTTTGAAAATTTTTAAGATTTAAAGGAACAGGGACGAAGTTCTAGCCTCTACCCTGACAAGAAAGGTGAAATGAAAAGGAAAAAGGTTTTAAGTTTTTTTTTTTTGAGAGGCAGGGGCAAGGAACAAGCGTCTACCCTTGCCAAAAAGCAAACCTGAGACAAGTTTACTTCCGATCTGCTTTGTTTAAATGAACAGCCGAAAATGATTTTTTTGTTTTAAGTTATCAGAAATAAGTTGATTGAATTGGTTTTTAGTATTTTAATTACAAGGAAAAGAACTTTTTTGCAACAAATCGTTATCTGGATCAATTTCAGAGTTTAAGGTTAAATGCCTATTGCTATTTAGCTGTAGAGGATTGAAAGAACGTGCAGCTAGTCTGTTAGTATTAAAATTAATTGGTCCATGTTCTAATTCATATATAGAGCATAAAACTGTCATCATCAAGATGACAGAATGGTAGTTTATTTACTAGAAAAATATATGTTTTGTTTGTGTTATTAAGGGTTAAGATGTTGTTAATTGTGATGGTAGAACTTCTATGAACCCTACTAGCCCTAATTTGATTTTGACATTGAAAGTCAGGGTTTGTCTATATATATATATATATATCGTTCATCTTGTAAATTATTGAATTGGCCATGAGTAGGTCCGATAATAAGAGTTTGTTTTGTTTAGCTATGTATTTATCTAGTGTTTGGTATTAGACTACTTAACTTAACTGAAATCGTTTCGATAGTTTGCTCTTGATCTTGTTGTGTAACCACCTTGGCCTCTTCCACGACCATTGTCGAATGAACTTCAACTTTCAATCCCATCCCGATCTAGCACACGGGTGACTCGACAGACGTCGCCGTACTTCGAGAAAAATTCTTTAATGTTATTATCTTCGAGTTCAGAGTGCTTCGGACGCCGTGACTGGAGAACATGGCTAAGATTATGGATGGCCGACGCTTGCACGGGCTCCGGCTGAGAAGTGTTACTGGAATGGGGGGTGATATTATCAATTTGAGGGGGCACAGAGACTGGGGGGGGTGGGAGGGGTGAAATCCTCCTGTCCAGTCTCTGGAATGACAGAAAAGGAAGGAGGCTATACAAGTGAGATAGTACACTGGTGGGTAGGGTGAGTCCCTGCGCACTGCCCACAGCGGTTTTTGAGGTGGCATCTAAATATGGTGTGCCCCCACCAATTGCAATGATGGCAACACTGGGGCTGCCCACGATATTTAACGTACGCTATGTAAGGCGAAAGAAGTACCCTCGATGGGATATTGTGTGACAGGGTCACCATTATCCGCCGATCACCGGTCTCAATTTCATCCCTATACAGGACGAGGGTAACACGACGAACGACACCATATTTTGAGAAAAAGTCCTTAATTTGATCATCTTCAAGTTCCGAGGGTAGATTGGAGACAATGAGGACTGAGCACGAGGGCTCAACCTCATTCAGGAAGAAGAAAGAGTTTTTGATGTGCAGGCCCTTCACGAATAGGTTTTCAAAGGCTCTCTGTGAGCCATCTTTGAAAGTTACTCTGAACGAACGGCCATTAACGGAGGGCTGTACTCATTTTACCTTGTTAAAGTCCCCCTTGAGGGTTGACTTGAGGGAGTCAACAACATCAGCTCTTACAATGGACGAGTTTTTAACCAATTGATTAGGTAATGAGAACTCGAGAGTGAACTTACGGTCGACCTTGAAGGCCATCTCTCTACAACAATATGAGGTTTTCGGGGGAAATCTGAAACAACGGGGGAAATCTGAAACAACGGGGGACTCACCCTCTCAGAGGCGCCCAAAAAAGACAACTGAGAAACAGCGGGTGACTCACCCTCTAAAGAGGCGCCCAAAAAAAAACAAAGCAAAAAGCAAAGGGGGTCTCACCCTCTCTTGAGGTGCCCGAGAAAGAAGGGACAATTGCGGATTCACCCAAGAAACAATGACCCTGCCAGTGGGCAGGGGAAAGCACGGGAAAAGTTAAATGATAAAAGATACACTTTTGATTTTGATTGTCAATTTTAGAGTCTTGGAAAAGCACTATACTCACATGTGTCCCACGCTGCTTCGGCGTCCTTGATGGAATATCATGTGACAGATTGACCATATTCTCCTGTCGCTTGTCTCGATCCTGTCACGGTCCAGGACACGCATGATGCGGCAGACGTTGCAGTAGTTTGAGAAAAATCTTTGATGTTACTATTGTCAAGTTCTGAAGGCAAATTTGACACGATGAGGACTGAGCACGATGGCTCAGGCTCACTAAGAAAGAAGGAGTTTTTAATGTGAAGGCCTTTTACAAACAAGTTTTCAAAGGCTCTTTGAGAGCCGTCTTTAAATGTAACACTAAAAGAACGGCCATTGACCGAAGGCTGTACGTACTTCATTTTAGAAAAGTCCCCCTTGAGGGTGGACTTCAAAAAGTCGACAACGTCCGACCTCACTATGGACGAGTTTTTAGCTATATGACTTGGCAAGGAGAATTCTAGTGTGCACTTCCAATCAACCTTGAAAGCCATGTTGATACAATTAGATTCGAGTTAGACTTTTTCTGAGCAACTGGGGACTCGCCCTCGCCAGAGGTGCCCAAAAAAACAAAAAACAATGAGGGACTCACCCTCACCAGAGGCGCCCCCCCCCCCCCTCCAAAAAAAAAACAACAAAAAAAAAACATTCTGAATAAAACTATTTGATGGTCAATCTCAAAAAGTGCATTGAGGAGGTCAACCCACACATACTTTGGTTTGAACTCCACAACGTTTACAAAGCATCCCCATTCAGTTTAAATTTGTTAAAGAAAGTGTTATTTTTTAAAATACTTTTAAAATAGTATTGCTTCATTAAAAAAGCATATGACTTAGTGATTGTATTTCCAATCCCATCATTACAGCACCCTTTTAATGCATCAATATTTGCATAGCTTGAGAACCCGGAGTCTGAGAAAAAAGATCAGGACTGGCTTGGAGGTCCTGCCCTGGTGGATCCTCGATTAGAAGTAAGGCTGTTCATCGATCCATACATCAGCTGGTCCGGCCGACCATGAACGAGGTCCGGATTTTGGTTGACTATTAGGGCCGGGTGATTCGGGTTTTCTAAAAGCATTTGGTTCAAAGTGGACGTGACTGGAAAGGGAGGTAAGACACTGGTGCGCAGGGTGGTTGCCTGCGCACTGCCCACAGCAATTCTTCAGATGACATCTATATATAGTGTGCCCCCACCAATTACAGTGGTGACAACACTGGGGCTGCCCCCGGTACTTGACGTATGCGATGTATGGCGACAGGAGGACCCTCGATGGGATATTATGCAAGAGTGCAATCATTATCCTCCTGTCGCCTGTCTCGATCCCATCACGGTCTAGGATCCGAGTGACGCGGCGGACATCGCCAAAGTTCGCAAAAAAGTCCTTATCCTTTCTATCATCAAGCTCAGAGGGAAGGTTGGAAACCATGAGGACTGAGCACGAAGGCTCAGCCTCACTGAGAAAAAAGCACAAGTTTTATATTTAGGCCTTTGACAAAACGGTTTTCAAAAGCCCGCTGGGAGCCGTCTTTGAAGCCGTCTTTACTTGGTTATCATTGGGCATAGCCAGGATTTTGATTGAAGTGTACATATGTTGTTTGACTTGCTTGTGAGTATCATCTGGTTAAGTCCTTGCTGGTTAGACTAGTAATTGCTTGATCATAAAACGATTTGATGGTCAATCTCAAAAAGTGCATTACGGAGGTCAACCGACACATACTTTGGAACTCCGCAACATTTACAAAGCATTCCCATACAGTCTTGCTATCACATACTTTGGAACTGCGCAACATTCACAAAGCATTCCCATACAGTCTTGCTATCAACAGAAAATTGAAATTTGTATAAAAAGTGTTATTTTTTAAAATACTTCAAAATAGTATTGCTTCTCAAATTTTCCACAAAAGTGGTAGAAGAGCGACTGACCGACATTTAATCTTTTTAAAAAAAGGTCATTTCTTTTATACAAAGGAATCATATTGAACTGTTTTCATTTCCTAGGAAAGGTTTTTTTCAATGACGCATTGACAAAATAAGTAAGTGACTTGTAAAAGCATATGACTTAGTGTATTTCCAATCCAATCATTTCCGCAACCTCAATGGGAACAAGTGATGATGAATATTTAAATATTTTGAATATTTTTCATTTATTTTTTCGATTTCTAAAAAATGCGATTATATAAGTGAAGCTATATATATATATGCAAAATAAATAAGCTAAAATCATCCGATAGAAAGTGATCTTATACATATGAATTAAGATTGCAAATAAATCAAATAGTAAGTGAAAACGACTTCGTGATTGTGCTTCCGATCCTATCTAACCACTTGCTTTTTATACAGTGGTATAAGGTCCAAGTACAATATAGAAAAAAAATTATATATAAAATTGCACTTCACATAAAAGACAACGCATGTCTAGTTTCAACAAATATTTAAAAAGTGTTGTTTTATATTTCTTAAGTGTTTCTTACTTCTTTAGCCAAACTGTTTTTTAGGCAGGCTGTATACCAGAGTAGATATTTTAACATATATATGCAGACATGTTCACGTGTTGCTAGGCATAAATATTTTGTTTACAATTAAACACATAATAGTCTTCCTTAGTAATCATTTCTAATATATTACCGTTAAATACTATTTTTTATTTATTCACTAGAAATATATCCTAGAAAATTGTTTATATTCAACGCTGATTTGGGAGTTTTTTAAATAGTCTATTTTATTTTATTTTTTTTATTTTAGATGTACTGCTCCCGTCCTTTTACAAGGTTTTTCAGTGAGAGTAATGTGTGTCTATGTTTGTCACCAAGTTAAATGATAACGAATATCATTACATTATTTCAATATAGGTTACAAAACTGTTGTGCAAAGTCGCTGGAATGCACAAAAAAAAAATGTGTAACAATCTCTTGCAAGAAAATCATATAGTTTATCTGAGTGTTTCTGGAAAACAAACATAGCACAACATTTTTAAAATCAATGATTGATATCACCTCAACAAAACATAGAAGCGAAGATGGGCCTGGATGGCTTTACAGATAGTTGCAAAAAATTCAAATACCAAAATTTATTTGGGAAAATAAATAACCTAATGATTGATTTTCTTGCTCAAAATATCTTGAAATGAGCTCATTGTCTTCCTGCAAGTTCTCTACTTAAACAGATTATACAGAATTAACAGAAATAAATTATGCATTTCTGAATTTATAATTCAATCAATTTTCTATTTCTTTGTATTGCTCTTAATGTACTCGGCAGTATTATTTTACAGTAAAAAAAAGTATAAGAGGCACTAACCAACTTTCCACTCCCCCGTGAAAAGATAAAGAATCCACTGTGCAAAGACCCCACCTAGAGACAGCAAATTCAAAATAATAATCACTCCATTCTTCGAAATCAATAATGTGACTTAAATAATCCGCCTGTTCGTTAAGAGTCCTTGGAGTCCACTCAAATGAAAGATGGGTGATATTGTTATCTCTGGCAAACAGAAAAATCCTGAGCGCGCTGGTTGATGCAGATGAGCCTTATTACTACCCAACTGAATGATATATGAAACAGACTGGTTATCAGTGTACCACTTCCCAGATTTATTCTGTAAGAAATAAAAACTGCAAAAAGCTCCCTCCATTTTGAACTCTGCTAATTTTTAGTATTATTCCAGTTCTTATGTGAAAAAAAGGAATGCTTTGACCTTTAAAAGCGCTGCACATCCGACATCACTTGCATCAGAGTAAACAATTCTTGAAGGGATAAGACCTACTTTTGCAAATGACCTGAAATTAAGCTTGTTAAGGTAAGAATCCCAAAATGATAACTTTAATTTACACACCTCATTTAGCCTTAGCTACTTCCCCAGCAGACAACATTTTATTATTGAGTGCATTTTTTGTACCCTATAAATCTTTGCTTGGGGAATGGTAATACACTGACGCTCAAAATCCCATGCATAAACTAACCAGCGCAATGATCGCACTGGTGTCCATTGAGATTTATCTATATTGGCAAGGAACCCAACGTTTTTTAAATCCTCTTCACAGAACTGGACCACTGGGTACAATGTCTTTCATCATTAATGCCACAAAGACTGTCATCGAGATTTACAATTTTAAAGGCTTCATTATACCAGTGTTAAACTAGAGGCTTTAAATCCTTAGTGAAAATGTATGGCCCTTAGGGAAAAAATGGAAAAACCAAACGGAAGAAGAGTAAACTTCGTATTTCTTAACACCTCCGACTTCCCAAGAAAAAACAAGAAATCGGTTGATCTGGACCAAAAATCCCTATCTGTTGATAGCCTGATTTGATATCAAAAGAGAATGCCCAGAAACAAGTGCGTTCCAACAAAACAGTTAACATAGATTTAGCATTCTCAAATGTTATCCTTGCTTTTTTAAGAAAGAAATTAACATGCCTAAGGTCAAAGGAATGAGTCTTTTTTTCACAGTGGGCTGGACAGAAATTGAAAGGGATTAACTACGCCTGGAGGATCTAAACACTCTATATATAGCTGAAACTAATTTAAGGTAGTCGCACCGGCTATTTTTAGGTCTTCATTTTCAAACTTTTTTCACACAAATCATAAATGTGAACCAAATGTAGGTCATAAATGCAACTTTTACACAGTTTTATCAAGATTCACAGACAAAAAAGCGAATTGCAGATTGCATGTTTTGCTAGATTTTAATTCAAAATGCTCACACCTTTGTGAATAGCTTTGAGGTTAAACAGAATTCAACTTAAATTTTCACTAACAAAAACAAATCCATCCCCAAAAATCAAGCTACAAATTAGTTCTAACTACTATTAGAATAGATTACCACTGTTTTCGATTTATAAATGTTGCTTGTTTACCATTTGCAAGGCAGTTTGAAAATGTAAACTTCACATTAGGGGGCCGTCACGCCAGCCATTTTGGCACATTACACAACACTACACAGGGAGCCCAAGTAAGTAAAAATAATGAATTTACGATGCCTCTGTATACCCCACAGGGGAATTTTATTGTCAAAGATGTCAGGGCAATATGGCTGTTTCAAAAGGACACTTAGTTTAACCCGTGTGACTGTAAATATTGAACACGCAGCACGAATTATCAAATGTAGATAGCTGTTTATTAACTCTCAAAATGTTTTTCTCAATGTCTATTCAAGATAGAGGCATCACACTTGCCACAATTCTTCTACACAACGTTACCGAGGTGCAATAGCTTGCGATAGAAGCTTGCTTGTTTTTTCGTTATTTTATGACTTGCCAAATTTATAGATTTTCAAATTAGCTGTATCTCTTCCAGTATTCACAGTTTTTTCAGTTCCCAAGCTATTGCACCTCGATTTGATCATGCTGTATGAGACTACATTTTTAAATTTAAGAAATATTCATTATTTGCGATGAAAAACGTAAAAAATGTGAATCTATAGAATTCGCGGGAAATTCAATAATCCAATTAGACAAATGTATCATACTACATAAATATCAAATTTCGAAAGCTGCATAAATACTCTATTATTACTAAACGTTTGAAATGAAAATGCTTATTTCTGAAGGAGACAAAAGCCCTTACAAAGACCCCAAAATAGCCAGTGTGACTACCTCAAGAAGCTCAAAAATAGCCCGAGTAACAAATTCTTTATGCTCTAATGAAGATTCATTGTTGCGTAAAACTACCGAAGGTACATGGCGTAGGAATAAACAGAATTTATATCCTTCCAAAATAGTATTAAGTATGAATTTGAGTGCCCTTATACTCTCCCAAAAATTATAATGCGGTCTAACTCTCCTTTAACAATGACTGATTCAGAACTTTCTAAATACTTAGAATAACTCTGTTCTAGCATATATTGTTCATAATCAAGGACACAGCCCGTCCACTGGATAAGGATAAATAAATAAATAAATAAATAAATTTAATTCTTAAAACAGCGCATTTAACAAGTCTCGATACTCTTTACAAATTTAAATATATATATATATATGCATGTAATGAAAATGGTTATGTACAAGAAAAAAAAAATAATGATAAAGATCGTAGAGTTGCATCAAATGCATGAAAAAATAAATATAGTGTATATATATCTATAGGTTCCGTTATTGCATAAATAAAAAAAAATATATATATATATATAAAGTTATATATGTATATCGTTCTAATCATAAAAGTGTTTGAAAAAAAAAGTGTTTTCAATTTTAAGGACATGTGTTATACTTTGATCGGGACAAGTCCTTGTGATAGGGGGGACAGCACCCACAGTACACTTGTCTGACTGGTGAACTTTGTCTCCACAGTATCTGCATGCCCACCTGAAGGGGTAGCGTCGATAGGTGTGCCCCCACCAGTTACAGTGATGGCAGAACATAGGCTGCCCTTGGTAGTTCACTAAGCACGAAAATTGCCCCACATGCATTAAATTGGGGATGTGGTGAGAGAGGGTGATCAACATCAGGCGATCACCCGTCTCAATCCCCAGGGCGTCCTTCGCCCGAACTATCTTTCGTATCTGCCCATAATGGCTGAAATGACGACCGAGGGCACTATCTGGCACCTCAGTCGGCAGATTTTGAATGAGAACAGAGGAGCCTCTCGGCTCACTCTCTCTCTAAAAAAAACAGATGTGTTGTGGAGGATAACTCCCTCCATTAGGAGGCGATACTTCAGGGCCTCCTTGTTTGGCTTGAAGGTGACCGTGAAGGATCCACCAGAAGAAGGTCGCTGAATACAGCAGATTGAGTTTGACACATCACGGCCAAGTAGGGTGAATTCAGCACCACACATTTGGTCTCAAGAGACCTGAAGATTTTGCTGCTGTAGGTATGCTGGCAGCGTGAGTTCAAGAGTGTCTGGCCGCTTGACGACAAGCGAAGTCATGGTACTAGAAATTAAAGAGATTGAGTAAAGGAATGGAATATGGTAGAAAGCTGAAGATAAAAAAAATTCCAAAGGGGGACTCACCCTGCAGTACTTTGCGGTGACCCCATGCGCCCCCAAAAATTAGTTGTAAAACAACTGGGGATTCACCCCACTAGCCAGAACCGAAAAAACAAAGATGGTGAAAACAAATGCGGTCTTTTCACCCAGCCAAAAATTACCCGAAAAATTAACGAAAACACAAAAGGAGATTCACCCCACTAGCCAGAACCGTAAAAACAATGAAAGTGAAAAAATGGCGGTCTTTTCACCCAGGTAGCAGGAACCCAAAAAATTCAAGAGTTACAAATACACACAAACCGGGACTCAACTCGAAGCAGTCTGATGACCACAACGAGTGCCCGTTAAAAAATTGATTTGAGTCTTGCACCAAAGGCTAATGCCTGATGGCACAAGGACTTGAAAAACTTTAGAGTTCGAGCAGGTAATTAAAGCAAATCTCTCACTTTGAAGTGAGAAGACCTGAAAAGAAGATTTTGCAAAAACTAATGCAAAAAAAAAAAAAAAAGAAAAGAAAAAGAGCACACATGCAGCTAGGGCTCGAACCTGGGACCCACTCCCGGAGGACTGGGGCAGGGTTTTCAAGCAAAAGCGAGGCAGAAAGACAAACGAATAGAGGTCTGAGTGGTCTGAGTTCGTATTTTGTTGGAAAACTTCAGTCGAGTAGAATCAAATTCACGATGTTGTGAACTCCAGTCAAATATTTTAATTTAGAGCTGTTTGTATCAGTGAAGTTTGTGGAGGGAATTGAATATAGTTTGCTTTAAAAATATGTTTTTGCTCAAAGTGAGCGGGCATGTTTCTCAAGTCAAGCTGAAATCAATGGATATCTCATAATATTATGTGTAATCAACATTCTTTAGATCTAGGATGAATTGGTTTGTCAAAACGGTTATTCACTGCAGTAAAAGTGAAAATATAAAGTTTTGAATAAAACAAACTTACAGCGTGTATTTTCACCTCGTTCTCCATCGGTTCGGTTTAGATTTTCTTCGGTTTTGCTTCCATGTAACTTTCTTATCAATCAAAAACCATTTCAGTTAACTCTTTTTCAAATGCAGAGTAGTACGTGATTCATAATTCTTTTGAAATAAGCTGTAAAATTGGCATATTTTTCAATGAAATTCAGTGTACTTGTACGAGTTTTCTTTTCGAATTGTCCCATTCCCTCTTAGTCAAGTTTGTTGTTGCACAGGAATCCCAATGATGATAATAATGCTGTTGCATACTCAAAACTCAGTATCGTTACAGTCACTTCATATATGAAGACATTTTAAAGAATTTTTTGGACTACTTGAAATCGAAAATATGATATTCGAAAAAAAATTGACAAGAAGAAGATTCCTTTATTGTAAGAAGCGTAATTTAATCACCTGACCAGCATTATTTTTATCATTTTTGTTTATTTTAGCGTTAAAAACAACAAAACAAACAGATAGGTCAAAGAAAAGCCTGAGTTCATGCAGATATGCGTCTAGGTGATTTTGCACTCTCGCCAGTGACTCCATGTGGTGCAAGAAGTCAGCATGGCCGACAAGGGAGGGTCAGTTTTGGAACTTTTTGGAAACTCATATGCAGCCATGTCCGCGCATCGCTGCGTGTACATGCCCGTATATGAGAGATGGAAGTGAGATGAGATGATGTGACATGATGTAAATGGATGTGGAGGATATGTGATGATGAGTTTTTGATTGATTTTGAAATTTTTGATTTTTATTGATTTTTTTTATTGAAAAGGATCTCCAGACAGTCCGGGTCCATTTTGGGGGCCCGATGTTTTGCGGAGAGCTCCAGAGAAAGAAGGGCAGTACTGCGAGAATCGAAAGACTCATTTGAAGAAAAAACAATTTATTCGATTGGAAATAGATCACATGTCAACTCTGCATGTCCTGGGGGAAATGTAGAAAGATTGTTGAAAGATTGACGAGTGGCAAAGAGCTCAAGAGCCGCAAGGTCTCTGAGTAGCAGAAGAAGTTTTTGTAGATTGCAGTACCGCCTCCCCCGATTTCAGCACACCCGGGGAAGATGAACGAGTGACAAAGAGCTCAAGGGCCACCAGGACTCTGAGTAGTAGAAGTGTTATGCGGTTTCAGTATAGAATCCCCAGGCAATCTAACAGCTGTGGGAAAAACAGGTTGAAATCCAAAAACACTACATGATGGATGTCAGGAGCATATTTCCCCAGGACATTCCTGGAGCGGTTGAAGAACCTTCTCCTCCGCTCAGAGCGAAATGACCTTGAGAAAGAGGCCAGATGTCTATTCGCCGTTCTTACATTGCGTGGTTGGGAATGGGCCGAGTAGGGCGCAATGCTTCTTGGGGCGGATTTTGGGGATGCCATTTTCTAACTACAAAGTTTCAATGCGAATGAAATTATTGATGATATCTACAAAATGGTCAATGCAAGTTGTTGTGTGCCAGGATGCACAAACAACTAAAGGAACTCTCCCGATAGGTTCACAGCTTACCAGGTGATTTGAAAGTAAAACGAACCTACAAAAACCTCATAAGAAACAAGAATTTAAAGATCAACTTGTTGAGTACACGAATCTGTGGAGCACCTTTTCACAGTGGAGAGTGAATGTCAAGAACTCAACTTCCGACGATATTTCCTTGGAGTTCAACACAGAAAGAGGAAAATTGAACGAGTTGAATTGCCGTTGACTGCTGTATCTCAAACGAAGGACGAAACATTGGAACCTCTTGCACTTCAAAGCAGTTATTCTGTGTTTGCACACATCAAACCATGTCTTTGATAGGTGTTGCTCTTTTGTTGCATTAGAAATCTGTCTGTCTGTCACTGAGTTATACAATCTTTCCTTAGTTCTCTGTGATTTTTGCTCTATATCTTTCATTGAGAGTGGGGCAGTTTTAAGAGGAGACAAAATGTCCCATTTTGATGCTTTATTTACATGTACAATTGTTTCTTTAGTGACTGTGGTTACAGTTTCAGTAAGCTGTTGTGGAATGATGTATTGAAGGCCAATTTTAGTTCCTGTTTTCTTTTCAACAGCTTCTATTTTTTCTAGCAAAGCATTAAAATCAGTGCTCGAGTTTTGACGATTTTCATTAGCTGTGGCAGTAGCTGTTGATTTACTTTTACCCCAAGCATGCTTGACAAACTTGACAGACTGAATCGTAGCTTCTTGATTTCTCTTTTTTGGAATGATCCATGTACAGAGTTTTGCATTATTGGCTTTCTAGCAGGTTACAGCGACCATCATTGACTGCTGGACAGGGACACAATGCCTTCTCAATCTGAGAATTTGCTTTCATAACTATTTTGACAGTGTAGACTGGTCCACGAGTAGCATGCTATGGAATTACTTGGCTTTTGACATAGAAATTCCACCTTCTTGTTTGGTATAGACTCCAAGGACCTTGCCTGATTTGTAAAAATTATAGCCCTTACAATAGGTTTCTCAACAGATAGTTATTTGTTGAACTCGACATCATCAATTAAAAATTTCCAGATTTGAGAATAGCCAACATTCAATCCACTCGATATTCCAACATCGAATTCATCGGTAGGAAAGTCCACCACATTGTTATTTCTGTTACTAAGCCAAGTTTTAGCCGCTTATTTTGTAAATTTATCCCTCCATCAGGATCAATGATATTTGTCCAACCCAGTACTAATGTAGTCATTTAAGAAGAAAATTTTAGAAATTTTCGATCGCTTTCAAGTAAGCAAAGTTTTGTGTTTACATATCGGCTTGTTGCTATCGTGTTGTAATAGAGTAACCTATTGATCAATTCATTTCTTTTTCCTGTAACTTTACCACCTCAATAACTCAACCAACGTTTCAAAAACGTTTCAAAATTGTGGAGGTTGAGGCAATTCTGCGCCAGGGATATCTTCTTCATTTAGTGTTACTAGATCATCATTCACACAATCATTCGTCGCCATGTTGAATCAGTGTTGAATAGCGTCCTCAAAAACAGTCCCCACAAGCTTTGCGGTATACTTGTCCCATTCCCGACCGCGCAACGTAAGAACGGCGAATTGACGCGGCTGACGATGTTGGTCCTGGTAGCATTGATGTCGGCGCTGAGCATCGAATTTGATGGTTACTTCCTTGATTTTTCGCTTGCCCACTTCCCACCAGGAGAGAATGGATCTAAATTTGCCTTTGGACGCCCTCCAGGAGGTCCAGAGGTCCTTTGCCAACGTGCCATAGTTTTCGTCATCTAGGAGAGAAGTGTTCAACTTCCAGTACCAAGGGCCCCTCTTCTCTTTTTGTAAAACAAATATAGCAGAACATTTTTAAAATCAATAATGATTGATATCACATCAACAAAACAAAGACATAATAGAAGTAAAGATGGGTCTGGATGGCTGTAAAGATAGTTGCAAAAATTCAAATTCCAAAATTTATTAGGGAAAATAAGTACACCTAATGGTGGATTTTCTTGCTCAAAATATTTTTAAATGAGCTCATTGTCTTTCTGCAAATTCTCTACTTAAACAGATAAAATGCAATATAAAAACTGTACAGAATTAACAGAAATCATAAAGTAAATGAATTATGCATTTCTGAATTTATAATTCAATCAATTTTCTATTTCTTTGTATTGCTCTCAATGTACTCGGCAGTGTTATTTCACAGTAAAAAAAAGTATGAGGCACTAACCGACAACTTTCACCTTACCCGTGAAAAGATAAAGAATCCACTGTGCAAAGACCCCACCTAGAGACAGCAAATTCAAAATAATACTATCTAACACGCCATTCTTCGAAATCAATAATGCGACTTAAATAATCTGCCTGTTCGTTAGGAGTCCTTGGAGTCCGCTCAAATGAAAGATGGATGACATTATTATCTCTGGCAAACAGAAAAGTCCTTAGCGATGCAGATAAGCCTTATTACTACCCAACTGAATGATATATGAAACAGACTGGTTATCAGTGTACCACTTCACAGATTTATTCTGTAAGAAGCTTGATAATCCCTGACGGCCATAATAAACTGCAAAAAGCTCCCTCCATTTTGAACTCTGCGACATTTTAGTATTATTCCAGTTCTCATGTGAAAAAAGGAATTCTTTGACCTTTAAAACCGCTGCCCATCCACATCACTTGCATCAGAGTAAACTATTATAGAAGGGATATGAACTACTTTTGCAAATGACCTGAAATAAAGCTTGTTAAGGTTACAAATTCCGTTAATGACAACTCTAATTTACATACCTCATCTAGCCTTAGCTATTCTCTAGCAGACAACATTTTATTATTAAGTGCGTTTTTTGGAGCTTATAAATCTTTCCTTTGTGAATGGTAATATACTGATGCTCAAAATCCCATACATAAACTAACCAGCGCAATGATCCCACTGGTGTCCATTGAGATTTATCTATATTGGCAACAAACCCGCTGTTTTCTAAATCCGCTTCACAGAACTGGACCACTGTATACAACATCCTTTATCGTTAATGACACAAGGAACGTCATTGAGATTTACAATTTTAAAGGCTTTATTATACCAGTGTTAGCTACAGGCCTTAAAACATTAGTGAAAATGTATGGCCCTGAGGGGAAAAAATGGAAAAACCAAAGGGAAGAAAAGTAAACTTAAAGTATTTCTTAACACCTCCAACTTCCCAAGAAAAACTAAGAAATTGGTTGATCTGGACCAAAAATCTCTATCTATTGATAACCTGGTCTAATGCCAACAAAACAGTTTACATAGATTGAGCGTTCTCAAATTTTATCCTTGCTTTTTTAAGAAATAAATTAACATGCCTAAGGTCCAAGTCTTTTTTTCACAGTGGACTGAACAGAAACTGAAAGGGGACTAACTACGCGTGGATAATCTAAACACTCTATAGCTGAAACTAGCCTTAGTATCAAATTCTTTATGCTCTAATGAAAATTCATTGTTGCGTAAAACTACCGAAGGTACATGGCGTATGAATAAACAGAATTTAAATCCTTCCAAAATAGTATGAAGTATGAATTTGAGTGCGCCTATACTTTCCCAAAAATTATAATGCAATCTAACTCTCCTTTAACAATGACTGATTCACAACCTTCTAAATACTTAGAATAACTCTGTTCTAGCATATAGAGTTCATAATCAAAATGTGTTGGTGGTTGAAGTGCTGCTAGAACGATACTACGGCAGCTTGACACCTCATGTGGCAGTGATATGAGCCATAACCATATTGTACACATGAGAAACATTTATCCGCCGAGCTGGGTTGTTGGCTACCTCTAAAGGACTACCAGAGGGAAAAACATTGGAAGCAGCAGCCCTATCTTTGGCTGCCAGCGAGAAAGAGAGTGTGTTTTGACTGTCTAGCATGACAGGCAGAGAGGTGCTCGCAAATATCTCTAAGGGAAATGAGAAGACAAAAACAGATTTGGCCCAGGGGCTTGCGGCCAAGATACACAAGTGACTAAAAGTTGATGGACTCAGAAAAAACTCCCACACAGAGGAAAAACTGTAAAGGGCTGTCCGAAAATCAACTCTAAAAACTGAAGCCGAAGGCCCTATAAAATTATTGAGAAAACCTCCCGCATGGAAGATCAAATCACTAATGTCATCTATGAAAAATCTACCACCAAAAATTGAAAGTTTTTAAAAAAGCCTCCCACATGGAGAGCAAAAACTCTGGGCTGTTTGAAAAAACTGGACCCAGGGACACACGGCCAAAAAACTCGAGCCGAGTGCCCCTGTATATTTCAAGCAGAGACCCAACAGCGGAGGGCTGTGTCGCCAACGGCTGATGGGTATTGTTTAAAACGTTTTCTGCCTAGATATACTCACAACCAGAGGTCTTCAAAAGCACAACACTTGAAAGAGTCTGTCCCACAAGCGGATGTACCAGTGTACCAGAAAAGCAAACACAGGAATCCTGCTGCAAACCGCGCAACCACAAAGGCCACTAGGCAATTATTTTTGATTTTGCACTCTCACCAGTGACCCTAGATGGTGCATTTAGGATCAGCATGGCAGACAAGGGAGGGTCAGCACTGTGATGTCGACCTCGCCGGGCTTTCGAGGCCCACCTCCCCATGGCGTGAAGTGGACAAATACAGACAAATAGAAGAGAATAGGCCAGGTGGCCACTTTGCCTGCCAACCTGGACACATAATGAACGATACATGAGTGACGTAACACAACATAATACAACTGATTTTTGGAACTGTTTGACTCATATGTAGACATGTTCACGCAATGTTGCACATACATGTCCGCATATGAGGGATGGTTTTGACGAGATGAGATGACATTGTATGACCTGATGTGGATGAAGATGGAAGAGAAAATTACTTTTTTTAGCTGAATTGCGATGGCTCTGGAGGCTACTTTGTAATCTGTTGTAAGTAGAGAGATGGGCCTCCAGTTTTTGCAAAGGAATCTAGGCCCCTTTTTGTGTATGGAGATGACTGCCATCCGTTGACTGTATCGCAGCACAGCTGCATGATTGGCGTAATTTAAAACTTTACTAGGTCTCCTCCCACCGTCTGGCAGAAGGCCACATACAATTCCTTAGACAAGCCGTCCCACCCAGGGGACTTGCCAGTAGCCATGCACGAGAGGGCAGAGAGGCATTCCTCAATTGTGAAGTTGTTCGGTTGTGTCTATCAAGACATTCGAGGAAGTCGTGCTGGATATCATCGTCCGTCTCAGCAGCTGTAAACAGTGATTTATGATGTCAAGGTAGCTTCCGGCTCAGTAGTGAGTGAGCCGTCAGAGGCTTGCATGGCGTCTTTCTGGTTTTCGGTGTGCCTCTGTTTCTCCAGCCTTGATAAGAATGATGTTGACTGCTCACCATGCTGGGCGCGCAAGCGAACCTGAGGCTGCCCACGATATTTTACGTAACCGATATATGGCAAGAGGAGTACACGAGATGGGATGTGATTGGTGAGTTGGATCATCACTCTCCTGTCTCCCGTTTCGCCTTAAATATTAGGCAAAGGATACCAGTAAGGATACTGATCCCACACATGTAGATGTTTCTTCTCTGTGTAGAAAGACCGCCACAGAGACTCAAGCTGACAGACCCAGAATAGCGTCTTTACTTGATCTTAGTGTCCACCATTAGTCCAATCAAAGTCTCAGGCAAAAAAAGTACAATGATATTTTGGGACCTCAATCCAAAATATCTACAACAACACAAACATAACTGATACAAATAAAACATAACTGGTACCAAATAAACATGAATGAGAATAGAAAAAAGATGGTGCACATCAGCCCAGGAAGTGCAAGTGTGACCTATCAGGCTAACCCGCACCCCTAAGCCTCTGCGCAAAAGAAGATGCTGGGGACCAGAAGACGCCAGTACCTTCAATTAAGATGACCCATGCCTCTGGTTTACCAAACGAGGGGGGCACCAGCGTCCCCGAAAGGAAAAATAAGAAAGGATCTGGATCATGCAAGTACTTCCAGTGAAGGAGACTGGCGTGTCCAGCAATAAAGATGAGACAGGGAAATAACTAGATTTTCAAAATCTAGAAGTACAGACAGGTAGCAAGAGATGGGAAGTACCTGAGATAAAGACTCAGACTGGGTCTGGCAGGAACTTCCCAAAGACGTTCCAGGCACGTTGGAAGAACAGTTGGAGAGGAGGTTCAAGTAGAAGGCCACTTGTGCCTTGGAAGAGTGAAACACAGCGATTGGATCCACAAGGACGCAGCAAAAGCGATGGTCAGTTCAGCCTGTCCAGATAAAATACAGTACAGCTTTACGGTCGACCTCATTGAAACAAAAAAAAAACGTGTCTGCACTCCAGACTGGGAGCAACAGGCACGGCGCTGAAAAACAAGGCGCAGACGCGACCTAAGAAATGCTGAGTAAATTGACAGTGGAAGAAAAGGTGCTCAAGAGTTTCCCTCTCTCCACAGACACAGACAGGGTCAACTGATGTTCCAAAGTTAGCCAGACGATCCGCAGTATGGATCACACTATGTGCGATTTTCCAGGCCACATGTATAACTGCTCGATTGAGGGGCATGATGTGGACCTGGGACCAAGTTTCAGGCCAGTACAATTCGCCGTAAATAGGTAAAAACTTCTGAATGCAGTGAAGCATAGGACGACCCAAAATGGACCAATAACAATGTTTGGTTGTTGCCAAAGAGATGTGCTTGGGGGCATCTGAACCGTCGTCAAGCAAGAAGGTGATGATCCGGTCGCCAAAGAGGGCCCAGGAGTCCACAATGGCAGCAAATAGAGGGGGCAGAATAAAAAGCAGCGTGCTCCCGTAGGTCAAGAGTTAGCGAACTTAAGCATCAAGGATATTTGAGGCAACGGCAGCTTTGCTGACCGGGAAAGACTGGGTCAAGCATTGGCGTTCGCCCCGCGAAAATGTAAACTTCAGCACTACTTTCGATCTATGCGCGGAGCGAAGACTGGCTCTTCACGAAATGACGTCATTCAAAGAGATACGAGATATACTTCTTGTTGCATATGATAGTGGTGTGATATCAGCTGAAGACTTTGTTATTTTATTCAGCAATTTCGAGTAAAAAAATCCTGAGTTTCCCTTCAAGTCTTATGACAGGTTTGACCTTGAAACGATGGATGAATCAGAATGCTTGGCTGAGTTCAGAGTTAAAAAACAAGATATTCAATCATTAGCCAATGCAATGCAGATCCCTGAATATATTTTCTGTGAACAAAGAACCAAGTGATAGAAGCACTGTGTATGCTGCTAAAGCGTTTTTCCTATCCTTGTCGCTACTCGGACATGATTAATGGGTTTGGCCGCTCAGTACCCGAGCTATCTATATGATAACAAATGCAATGTTGGATTTCCTTAATGATTTTCATGGAGATAAACTTACTCAGTGGAACCAATATATCTTGAATCGACAGAAACTACAAGAATACGCTGATGCGATCTTTAACAAAGGTGCTCCGTTACAAACCTGCTTTGGTTTTATACATGGAACAGTTAGACCCATTTGTCGTCCAGGACAACACCAGCGAGTTGTATACAATGGACATAAACGTGTCCATTCACTGAAGTTTCAAGCAATTGCTTTACCAAATGGGCTAATTTGACATTTGTATGGTCCTGTAGGTAGGTTTATTTAAGCTTATTTAATATTTAATTCAACTATCCGATGCATATGTAATAAATTCATATACATATTGGCTAAACATAGTTTGTTTGTTTTTTGTACACTAGAGGGACGTAAACATGATGCAAGTATGCTATCTGACCCCAACCTTCTTCAGGAACTACAGACAAATGCATTTTCCCCGACTGGTCAAGCAATGAATATATATGGTGATCTGGCGTACCCACTTCACTTGCATCTCCAAAACCCCCTTTCGACAGGCAGTTTCAACCCCTGCAATGCAGCAATACAACAACGACATGAAGTCTATAAGGATAGCTGTGGAGTGGTTGTTTGGAGACATTATAAATGATTTTAAAATTTTCGATTATAAGAAAACTCTGAAGATTGGAATGAGTTGTGTTGGAAAAATGTATGTTGTTGCTACTTTATTGCGAAATGGTATTATTTGTTTATATGGAAATAATACTTCAGAATATTTTGGCATTGACCCACCCTCTGTACATTTTTATTTCAGGTAGTTAAAACAAAACAACAAAACTGTATCATAACAATGTCAACTTTATTTGTTAATTGATTCATGCATACTACAATCAACTATATATGAAATTCAACACAATTTGGTAGTATACCTTCATAACAAGGTTGGGTTACAGTAAAACTGAACAGACTGTTCATTGCATGTTTGTAATTAATCAGTGTATTATTACTTGAGTTCAACAAGCTAAAATCACAACTCAGTGTAAACTTGAAAAAAGTCTTTAGTGTGAAAAGTGTAAAATAAAACTTCATGAAAATGTTTATTGTTTGTTAGTAATGGTAGTTTGATAACGATAGCTTAAATAAGCTTACTTACTAGCAAGTTTAGCAATTACTCCGAGCATCGCCTGCAAAACCTGCTGGTTTTGCTGCTGCTCTTGTTTTCTCAATTAAAGCTCTTGTTGCCTAACCTCTTTATCCTGCTCAGCTTTTGCTTTCAAAAAATCAACTAATGGTTGAGTTTTTGTGTTTCGTCGTTGTTTGGGCTTTACTTCTTCGTCTTCGTCATTTGATTTTTTGTCAAGTTTACGTTTCTTTGTTTCTCCGTATCGTTCCAGAGCTTTTTTTCTGACATCTTCTGCTTTCTGCTGTTCTTGAGTTGCGCGTTTTTTAGCCTCTTGATCTTCTGTAGCGGCACTTTCCTCCTTCTCAATCAAGTCCTCGATGAGTGTTTCTACCTCGGTCGGTTCTGGTGGTGCAATTCCACTATAGGATTCTTCATCTCTGTTTTTTGCTTTTTGCTCAAAAGCACCCATCTGTCTCTGACAGCACGTTTATCCTTTAGAAAAAACTTTGGGTAGTTTATTTTGGACAAACTTATAGTTATGTCTTCCCATTTGTGTCCTCTAATGACGCTGCCTTTTTTTAATTTGAATACATTTGACGCCATTATCTCCCTCAGTAATAATGCATCGTGGTCATTTGACCATTCCATAACTCTAAAAAATTAGAAAAGCAAAAAAATATGAGAAGTTAAATAAGTGAATGACTTGACTAGACAAATAAACTCTAGAGAATCATACTGGTTTTATATTGACATAAGCTCATAGTTCAAAGTTAAGCTAGAAAAGATTGTGAAAAACAACAAACACGGCTGCATAAAGCTTAGCGGTTCACATTGACAACAAAACCCTTCCTTTCTTTAGTTAAATCAACACTTTTTGTCTTTTTGATGAGTTAAACATGTCATAAATTTAAACGATGGCTCAAGAAAAATGCTTCACTAATACTTACTGTGGTTTTTGATCGCAGCTCATGTCAAACTTGTCAAACCTTTATCATGTGTTTGTCACTTAATCCTAGAAAAAGTGAAATAAAAATCATTTTTTCTTGCAATAAGAACATTCTTTAAAAGCTTATAGCATCCTTTCACTGATATAATCTAAATTGAAAGTGGAAAAATACTTTTCATGAAGTTTTTAACAAAAAAAAACTTCGAAAGGTACTCACGTTTTACAGCCAACCCCAAAATGGCAGCTTTCACGTTGGCGCAGACTAGTTTTGCTAGGTGACAGACACTCTGACGCATACCGGAAGTAAAGTTACACTTCCGATTGACGTTCGCGCCTCAAAAATCCTTGATGCTTAAGTTCGCTGTTGTTGTGTTCAGGCGACTGCTGACAAAACATTCAAAAAAGAGCGTCCATTTGTTGGGTGAGACAAAATAGCTTCTCACCCACTGTACGTTCAAGGCGGCAAACTTTTTTTCCACATCCACAACCTTGAAACCGCCCTCGCGACGGTCAAGGTGCATCGAAACACGCAAAACCAGATCTTTTTTTGACTGAGGAGACGAAGTTAAAGAGAGCAGTGTTAACCAGTTTAAGCAGAGGCTCAGAGATGGGAACAAAAGTACCTATGTACCATAGGCCAAACAAAGCCAAGGCATTAGCAATTAAAGCCTTTCCTTGCAAAGAGAGGTAGCGCTGCTGCCATATGTCAAAAACTGTGCTAAATTTCAAGATTCTCTTCTCCCAGTTGACATTGAGAGAAAGGCCTGCTCAGAGGACGAAGCCAAGGCATGTTAAGGTGCTGCAAAACCAGTCGATACAGATAGGGCAGTGGAGACGGTTCCTCCAAGCGCCAAGTAGGAGGCATTTGGATTTTTCCTGATTGACCTTGGCGCCAGAGGCCGCCTCGTAGAGATCATAGAGGTCAAAAATAGCATGAGTGGAGTCATCAGAAGATGACACCAAGGTCTTGGTGTCAGAGCCAGGAAGCGAAAGGCCTGGGGCAGCATGGGATGTTGCTCTCCAGGACCTTGGCCACAATGATGTAAAGAAGGGGCGACAGAGGGCAGCCTTGGCAAACACCTCTAGATAAGTAAAAAAAAAAAGAGTCAAGAACCCATTGACACGCACCGAGGATTGTAGGCCAGCATACAGGGTCCTCATCCAACGGATGAAGGAAGGGCTGAAGTCCATAGATTTTAAGGTTTTCATCAGGATTTTAACAAAGCTTGGTAGTCTAACTTGGTAGACTAACGAGTTTTTTTGACTTTTCAAATTTTTCAAGAAAAGGTTGATATTTCTTATTTTTGCCAATACCTTCTTGTTTTGTTCTTTTTAGAGAGCTGATGGATGAGATAATGCCACAAAAGTCGAGAAATTTGTTTTTACATTTTTTAAGATTTGATTGAAATCGTGGAATGAATGAAAATCCCTTGTTCATTGCATAAATCTGCAATCTTTTCTTTTCCGCTTTCATTCCATGATGTATAAAAAACTGGTGTATTTTTTATTCGAATAAGTGAGTTGTTCCACAATCTTTAAGATAAGAAATGGTCCTGCGATTTAAGATTATCTTCACAGTTTGTTTGTGCCCATATTTCCAAAGTTTCTTTTATGAGTGGATCATTTACTCAGTAGTATTTTATGATGTCCTTTTTGTTAATATTATACGAAAAAAGCTGTGTTCAACCATATTTACAAAGTTATAAGTCAAAAAATAGTTTCCATTTCTGCCTTTATACCAAAGAAAGAATTTTCTATTTCGCTTGATAAGTTATGTTGTACTCGATTTATATAACGATTTATGCAATTGCCCACATTGTTCTAAGATCTTTTTGTCTTTTGTAATGACTTCTTCATTTGAAAATTTGGCTGATGGTGTTGTTTTTTTTTATTTTTTTTATTTAAACATATTTGAGCTAATGTTTGCTCCAAAAGCTTTATAGCTTATCTAGGGAGCTCACATCACTAATTTTGCATTACATTACATTACATTAGAGTATTAACATTGTAGTGAATTTACAATCACACGTACAAATAACACTATAATAGAGAAAAAAGGAAAACAAAAAATACAAATATACAAATTACACAGATATATGAATTTAGGTAGAAAAACAACAATTAGAATGGTTTTGTGTCCACAATATATTGTTGAACTGCTGAAAAAAGTTTGCAATTGTCATTCACATTTAAATTATTGCAGCCATTCAGTAACCAGTTCAATTTCTGTTTTAATTTTCCATTTATCCATACATTTCCTAATATATCTGCAGCAGAGGCAAGTAAAACTTCCCTTTGAGCAGCATAATTTGGGCACACTAATCTTAAACGAGTGTGCAATATGGACGCACATCTTGATATTGAAAAATTGAATAGTTTGTTATATTTTGTAGTACAAAATTTGTCACAAATTTGATTCTTAAAACCTAAAGATTTTGATTCTCTCATTTCTATGTCTAACGAATTCCATTTGTTGAAAGGGCTTAAATTATGACCTGATCTCAAAGAACGGTTTGAACGTTGATTTACTGTGGAAGGTAGTAATTCATACAAATAGGGTGATGTCGCTTTTGCTACAATTTTGTACATGATGGCAAGTTGGTGAATCATGCGTCTGCGACTTAATTCATCCCAAGCTAGTTCTTCACGTAAAAGTTTGGAACTTGTCCCCTTTATTGCACCTGTGACTACTCTGGCTGCTTCGTACTGAACATGTTATAAGAGATCTTTTTCAGTGATCGTACAATTATCCCAAATAGCATCCCCATATTCTAGAAGTGGAAATTTACGAAAAGTCCGTAAGTTCCGCAATCCAGCGATGTCCTGTGGCGTTTAGTTTGGCTGTAGTTTGCACGTATGTCAGAGGGTTGTTTTCGGTATAGATAGTGAAATGAGGTGTGAAGTAAAGGTAGTCTCTGAAGTTTTCACACACTGCCCATTTCAGCGCAAGGAATTCTAACTTTCCAGAATGCATGTGATAGTTGGACTCTGCAGGTGTTAAGGTGTGTGATGTGAAACCAATCAGTTTTAAGTTTCCGCCGTGTTCCTGGTAAAGGGCAGCCCCAAGACCATATTTCGAGCCATCTGTAAATAGAACAAATGCCATATTCCAGTCTGGATAACTGAGTACGTTCGGTGATATCAACGAGTCAGTGAGGCTGTTAAGTGCCTCCTTGTGTTTCTCCTCCCACGTGATCTTGAACGATGACACCCTGTAAAAGCTCAAACAAACATTTGGCAGTTTTTGAGAAATTAGGGATGTATTTCCTGTGATAGCCAAGCAACCCTAACAGTTTGCGCACTTCAGACACAGTTGTCGGATGACTGTTTTTAAGCGTGAGCACAGCTTCGATATGTGAGGGATCTGGTCGTTGACCATTTGCCGACACAATACGACCGAGACCTGTCACCTCTGGTTTGAATAAACGACATTTCTTTGGCTTTAGCTATCGTCTGCCCATTTTAAGCCTCTTTCATGACAAAGAAGGCCCACATATAATAAAAATGTAAGGAGAGAGTGGGCAACCCTGTCTTACACCTCTTTCCGGAGAGAAGAAGTTGCTAGTCCATCCATTATTTAATATACAGTTTTCGATTTCTTGATAGCACAGTTTGAGCCATTCAATAAGTGATGGTTCAAAATTGTAATAAGATAATGATTTCCAAATAAAGGACCTTTCTATAGTATCAAAAGACTTCTCGAAGTCTATATATAGAAGTAGCCCATATATATTTTCCTTTGCTGTATTGTTTATAAGGCTATCTATTAGTCTTATATTTTCACCTATAAATGTACCCTTTATATAGCCAGTTTGATAGTTATCAATAATAGTCGAAATGACAGTCTTCATTCGATTAGCAATAGTTTTTGCTGCTATTTTGTAATCACAGTTTAATAGTGTTATTGATTCGTGTTTTTAGAAAAGTAGAGCTCAGCATCCTTTTTTTGGATTCGTTTAATGATTCCACGTTATTGGTTTACTGAGAGTTTTTTTTAAATTATTTATTTTATTATTATTATTAACCTTATTTGTTTACAATTTACAAATAAAATAGTTCTCAATAGTTATTTTACAACTAGATTTTTTCCTACAATATACATAATATAAAAATTAGGTAAACCTAATAGCGGAGCTCCGATTTAATGAAATGAACTTTTTATCCAATCATTCATTCTTTCATTTGTTCATTCACTACGAATTATCAAATTCTTGATCATTTTTTTTGTGCTGTTATTTTCTTTTCATGATCAAATAATCATATAATCAATTGAAATACACAAAGCTTTATGCATGCGACAACATTTTATTATACGCAAAAATGCGAAAAATATGTTGTTATGCATGGTAAAAATAGCACTTGTCAATTAAAATTGATTGTCAATCAATCAATCAATCAATTTATTAGGTTACATTCCATCCAAGAATTACAAGATAATATAATGAATAGATAAAATAAATTACAATTTTGTATAGTGTTTGTCATTGATGTTTTCATAATATTTTAGCTATTTTTGATATTTACATAATAGTATTAGAATTATAGTAATTTATAATAATATAGAAGTAACAATATAATATAATATATTTTGTTCAAGGATGGCAGGCAGCCCAAAAAGAAGCCGGGGACTTATATTCTTGGGTCGCCTATTTGATTAAGTTGAGAATAAATAAGTAAATAAATAGATAGAAGGAGAAACAAATTATTGTATAGAAATAATTAAATGACTAGATATATGCATATAGATGCAAGAATTGTCTAGTATATAATATTAAATATATTTAAATATATGTATACAAATATATCATGCGTGTTCATGCATGCATACACGTAACACAAGAGTAGACACACATGCATGCACATGCATGTATATGCAGTTATTGAAGTGTATTAATGCATGTTTTGAATGGACTAATTAAATATTAAATAAGTATTGGAATCTGACTAAATTGTACAACTATATGACATTTGATATGTCGGCATGATAATAGTGAATTGTCCAATGAGAATTGTCCAATGAGAAGTTAGAAAAGCACTAAGATGGCTTCTTTGAGTTGTAAACAAATCCCCGCGCGCTTCTCGCTTTACGCTCTTTCACGTTTGAAAAAAAATGTTATAACAATATCGACAAAAATTTCACTTTTCTGGTGAAATTTGAAATGAATTACTTATTGGTAATCTAGCTATCTAAAACGGTTGTGAATTTTTAATTATCAAATGTAAATACTGCGTAATTAAAAAATAGCTAGTATGAAGTTTTGAAATTTTAACTTGCAGATGAGTACAATCACGAATTCATACAAGCGTTTTATTTTCAATAACAAATCAAAGAGTTACAAAAATCAAATTAAAAAACCCACACACATAAAGATATCAACGATGGATAAATATCTTACAAAAATAAGTGAATATAATTATTGCAAACTGCTTTCATGTGGATGGTAAAAAAAAAATTCATTAAAGATCATCAAAAAATGTAAACATACCGGTACTTTTCCACTGAACTCAGTTCTGATTACAATAAGCTTGTTTATGTTTTTAGAGTTTTAAAAGTAGCAAAAACCATTTTCACCGCCTCTAAAAAGTTTACACAGTTCAACTGAATGGCGATTACAAGCTCGTGTTGCTCGATCACACATTGTACTAAATTTGCATTTCCATCCACTGCATGAATTGGCAGTCCTACTTTGTTGACAAACATCTTGTGTGAAAAGTTTTTTTGTCGTGAATAGTTGATAAATCTGCATTGATCCTACAGCTCTCTGTGGTATGAATATTCCGTAAAAATTGATGAATGAACAGAGTGAAATTATATATCTTCGTGAGTCGTGTTCGTCTTGCTGTTCACCTCTTTTGAATTGATGCAAATGCAGCGCATATTTGTTTCGTTTTTGTTTTTATGAAAATTTGTCGCCGTCGATTTTACTTTTAAAAGTAGATTAGTCGATAAGTAATGACTGAAAAACGCCACGAAGAATCCATGAAGAATACGGCCTTTTTTACCATCTGACAAACTTGTCAAATAAACTCTTCCAGAAAATACAACTTGTAAAATCTCAAGCTTTGAATGACTCTTGATGAATTATGACAGCTCTGCATGACTGCACATTTGGATGGTTAAAAACAACTCCATGAGGGACTTTTACTTATTTTGTCAGTGAAAATATTTTGAAGTAGCTTTTCATCGTTGAATCGTAGTTATATTTATCTTTCACGCCGCGGTCTTGTTTCTCTTTCTCAGTTAAATCTCTTCAAGCTGTCAGCTTAGATTTACCATTTTCATGCTCTTTTTAATTGTCAAGTGTAAAAATATATTTTGTAGAAAAATTTTAGTGAACTGCATCAAAAACTGCAAAAAATAATGATTGTTTTGGTCAGCAAATTTTGCATGAATGTACACGGACGGACGTATGTATGTATGTATGTACGGACGGACGTTGTACGTATTTTCGAAATCCGGGCTTCCTGTGGTCGATTTCAAATTAGCTCGATGGTTTACCATATTTTCTTAATTATGGTGCTCCGCTATTATCTATCTATATATATATAACATATATATTACACAAATCAATTATATATACGAATACACTATTGACAAGGACTAGTTAACAAAAAAGAACATACGAGAAAACGAACAACAAGGGAAAAATAACAATTAAGCCCCAAGGAGTGTTTAATTGAAATTAATAAATGTATACGTATAGTAGTAACTATATTTCAGTATATAACTAAAAAGCTACAAAATGTCTGACAATGTCAAATTATATTTACACCTATCATAACGTGTGCGAGCAGGTTTTCCCTTTTCATATCAATGTTCACAAGTGAACGAACTAAGCATAATAGATTAAGGACATTTCCGGTATTATAGTGAAGGATTATATACCGTGCGCTCTGTTTGGTCAACACGCATGCTTTATGTCAGCACAAAGTACGGACACGTCAGCTATGTTTGACTTCTTGTTTCTACTTTGTCAATTTGGATTTTATAAAAAACTTGCTAGCTGTGCTTTATCGAGAAATAAAGCACTTGGGGATAGGCAGAACACCTGAGAAGTCCGAGAAGCACTCCGCTTCGCGTCGTGCTTGTCTAGCACTTCTCTCGTGCTCTGCCTATCCCTGCATGCTTTATTTCGCGATAAAGCCTGTGCGCGCTTCTTTTATTCCTTCAATAATGATAAACTTTATGAAATCCTATTTGTAATATGTATTGACATATACAATATAAGATCCTCTTTGTTTTAAATTATCATGCGAAACGGATGAGAATATCATTATCACTGTTTTACGGAGACGTTTAGATCGTTTTTTCTATTTCAGATAAAAAATTGAAAACATATGATTATTTTCTCGTATATTTATGAAAATAAAGACACAATCATATATTTCGATGAAACATCTGTCTTTGTGGTACTTATTTGTAATGTTCTAGAGTCATACATCATGAACAAATTTTGATAACGATGTTTACAGTCGATGAGTTTCTTTATGCAATGTTGAATCGCAGCAGACACTGTTTCTTCTGGAGGGTACATGTCACGTAGATGAACAGTTAACCATGTGATCATAGTTGGGGTTATTCAAAGAGCATGGTAGCATCTTATATAGCAACGGTAGTACACTGATATAGTCCTCGAAGTCAGCCACACTTCTTAGGGAGTTGATAAATAGCAATAGGAGAAAATTGTCAATTTCTCTTGTAATGAAGCGAATTGGAGTATAGAAATAAATGTATTCCTATCAGCATGTTGAAAAGTGGGGAGGGCTGACAGCCAAATAATAAAGGTCACAAAGAACAAGAAATCCAAGCATGCATCCATATTGAAAAAATTATGAATAAATAAAAAAATAATGATAATATTAAAAAGAAGAAAAAAAACTTTTGAGGAAAATTATTTGGATTATTTGGATTTCTATTCTTTAGCGCTAAAAGTGGAGGGGCTGCAGCCACCCCCCCCCCCCCACCAGCCCCTCCCTCTCTCCGTTCCATGTCATTCTTGGTGTTAATGTGAGAAAATGTGTTTTTCACTTTTTGCAAGTCATTATAATTCTCAACTTTAAATTAAAAACAAAAATTGTTCCATAAACCCTGTATAAAGTATACGTTTTCAGGCCCATTAGTTTTCACTTCCGGTTTATAACTTAAAAAACGTATTTCCTCTATATAAATTCTTCATTTATAAAAACAATGCACAGTACCCTACACCTGGCCTTTATCCTTGCTCTGGAATCCCCTAAGATAGGTTTTGGCTTAAAAATATCATAAAAAAGGACAGTTTTCTTGCTTAACCATATGGGGGAAATTTTACTTCCGGTTCTAAATGGCCGCTATTTTGGAAAAACACTATAACTCCGCAAAACGAAACATTTTGGCGTGGCACTATATCAGATATTATTCTATACCTAAAAAGCAATAACTATGCAAATTTTGGTGCTTTTGACAGAAAGTGAACAATTCATGCACCTATCCGCCCCACTACTAAGATTTTTACTGTTTTTCTTGAATTCTTTGATTTGCAGTTCTGCGGTCGAATGATTAGACAATCCAAGACATAGAACCTCCGTCTTTTCGTTATTTATCTTCAGGCCTGAGAGGGAAGAGAAAAGCTCAATAATGTTCATCAATTTATGATGAATAATAAACTGCAGAATTTTCCAAGTCTTGTTGCAATGGTTTTTGAACCAATTTTTGAGCCAACATTTATTAAGGAGATTGGTCTCCAATTTTTGATCAAACATCTATCTTTGTCCTTTTTCTCTATTAATGTAATGACAGCTTGTTTTTGTGTTGTGGATAGTTCACCGTATTTATAGCTAAAATTTAAAGACTCAACTAATAAACCACCAACCTTTGGCCAAAATGCCTTATAAAATTCTGCAGGAATGCCGTCAGGGCCAGGTGTTTTATTCTCCGCGAAGGTTTTCAGGGTCTCAAAACACTCATTGAGCGTAATTTCCCATTCGCAAGAACCTTTCATTTCTTCGGAGAGTTCAGGAAATTGTCCTGTTTCGAAAAAAGATGAGGGATCGTAGGTATTTGAGTCAGATTTTTCTTGATAAAGCTGTTCAAAGAAAGATTGTGTTTCTTTTAGAATAACGTTAGGATCGGTCGTGCAAACTTGATCATTAATTTTTAATTTCCGTATCGCCGTTTTTATTTTTTTTGTTTTTGCCTAAATTAAGAAAAAACTTATTATTCTTCTCACCGTTTTCATGCCAATGGACTCTTGAACAAATGATGGCCCCCTGAACTTTATAATCATACATGTTTTCGTAATCAAATTTTGCCTTCTCGAGTTCTTCTTGACTCGTAGTTTACTGAGAGTTCATTTTCGTATGCAAAGTCTATGGAGTTTAAAAATAGGTCCGAAATGTCTTCCCAGAAAGATGTATAAAATTCTGCACGTAAGCCATCTGAGCCCGGAGTCTATGTAGCATTCTTCTTTTGTTAATAAACCTTCACAAGTCACTTTTTCATCGTTCATTAAATTTTTTTCTGCCTTTATACCAAAGAAACAATTTTCTATTTCGCTTGGTAAGTTATCTGTTGTACTCGATTTATATAACGATTTATGCAATTCCTCACATTGTTCTAAGATCTCTTTGTCTTTTGTGATGAATTCATTTGATAGTTTAATTTGGCTGATGGTGTTGTTTTTGAAATGGTTTGTTATTCAAGATTAAAAACAATATTTAGCATTCTTTTCTTGTTCATTAAACTACTACGTATTGATCTTAAAATCGCACCTTTTGTTTTGTATTGTACTATTTGTTCAAATTTTGTTTTTGTTTCATGAAGTTCTGCTAGGATAATTTGTCGACTATTTTGAAACAAAAAACATTTTTCTAGTTTTTCTTAATTAATTCTTTTTTCCAGTACAAGTTCTTCTTCTGCACGGATTTTCTTTTTGTATTTTGCATTTTTTTAAGGTTAATATTAATTAGAATTGCTGAATGTTTTGTAATAATAATAATGATAATAACTTTATTTAGAGTTTCCTACTTAGTATCGATACTCTTACAATTTAGTTATGCGTCAATAAAAATAAAGCTGAAAAAATTATATAAATATAATGGTCTATTATTTTGCAAATGTACAAGATAATATTATAAATTAGTCGATTATAATACAAATATATATGAAATAAGAATCAGGGGATGATAATACTTAAAATATGATATTAAAAAAGTAGTACATGTAATATATTATATTAAATTAAATTTAATCTTCAAAAGTAGTCTTGAATAAAAATGTTTTGAATTTAGATTTGAATTGTTCAAGTGAATTTGATTTTCTAAAATAAAATGTCGTCTGGTAAACTGTTCTATAGTTTTGGTGCACACACGGAACAAGCATGGTTGCCATGGAATTTAAGTCTTGTTTGAGAAACTGTCAGGAAATTTGCATCTGTGGATCTTAGTCTACGTGTTGGTTTGTATTCAAGAGACGCTGAGTAAACTGTCAGTGAAAGAAAAGGTGTTCAAGAGTTTCCCTCTCTCCACAGACACAGAGAGGGTCAACTGCCATTCCAAAGTTGGCCAGACGGTCAGCACTATAGATCACCCCATGAGCGATTTTCCAGGCTACATCAATGACTGCTTGGTCGAGAGGCATGATGTGAACCTGGGACCAAGTATCAGGCCAGTACAGTTCACCATAAACAGGAAAAAACTTTTGAATGCATTGGGGCAAAGGGCACTCCAAAATGGATCAATAACAGAGTTTGGTAGTTGCAGATGAAATGTGCTTTGGGGCATCTGAGCCATCATCGGGCAAGAGTCCGGTGCCATTGACGATTCGGCCACCAAAGAATAGTAAGCAGCGTGCTCCAGCAGGTCGAGGGTGGTCGTGTTAAGGCGAGAATTCACAAAATAATAAAAAAGAATGGTCCATTTATTGGGTGAAAAAAATAACGTCTCACCCACTGGACGTGCAGGGCGGCAAGTTAAATTTGCACATTGACGACCTTGAACCCGCCCTCGGGACGGTCAAGGAACATGGAAGCCCTGAAACAAAAGGGACCTCTGGCGCCAAGTGTGCAGGACACTTTCTAATTTTGCCACACAGGACAACCAATTCTCAGCCACCAGAGGTGTGTTCCCAACTGTGACATCCAGGAGGGTAATCTGATCAGAGGACCACTGTAGGTGGAAGGGCGGATCGATGCGCCCCCTCCAGGATCCACAGCCAGAGGCTTGCTCATACAATCGGCAGACTCCGAAGACAACCTGCATGCTACGATCTGATGTAACGAAAATGGTCGTGTCGTCAGCATATTGAGACACGAGGGCAGACTCTGAGGACAGTGGAAGGGACAAGCCCTTTAGAGCTCTAGTTTTAATTGTTTATCATTGGGTATAGCCAGGATTTTGATTGAAGTGTACATGTGTTGTTTGACTTGCCTGTGGGTATCATCTGTTGTTAAGTCGTTGCTGGTTAGACTAGTAATTGCTTGATCATAAAAGAAAGTTGTCTTTTATATACATAATTTTTGGAGACTTAGGGACATTTCTGGATAAAACGATTACGCATTACGGAGGTCAACCAACACATACTTTGGTTGGAACTCCACAACAGTCACTAAGCACTACCATACAGACTTGCTATCAGCAGAAAATTGAAATTTGTAAACGAAAGTGTTATTTTTTAAAATACTTAAAAATAGTATTGCTTCTCAAATTATACACAAAGGTGGTAGAAGAGAGACTGACCGACATTTAATCTTTTAAAAAAAGGTCATCTCTTTTATACAGAGGAATCATATTGGACTGTTTTCATTTCCTAGGAAAATGTTGTTTTTAAATGGAGCATTGAAAAGGGTATGACTTAGTAATTGTATTTCCTATCCCATCATGACCACATCCTTTTGATGCATCAATATTTGCATAGCTTTAGAACCTCAGTGGGATCAAGGGATGATGAATATTTAAATATGTTGAATATTTGTCATTTATTTTTTCGATTTCTAGAAAATAAGATATCAATGATATCTATGCAAAATAAAATAAGCTAAAATCATCCGATAGAAAGTGATCTTATGCATATGAATTTAGATTGCAAATAAATCAATAGTAAGTAAAAACGACTTCGTGACTGTGCTTTTAATCCTATCATTACCACTTGCTTTTTATACAGTGGTAAAAGGTCCCAGTACATAGATAGATATAAATTTATATATAAAATTTCACTTCACATAGAAGACCAAAACCTCCACCCTTCTGGCTAGTACTTCTTGGTATCTGACGAAATGTATATACCGCGGGACAGATGTTATTTATCATACTCTGGTCAGTTTCGTCTCCACGTAGCCAAGTCTCTGTTATTGCTAGGATATCTATGTTATTGTCCACATTAAGGTCTTAAACAATATGTGATTTGTTGTTTATAGATCTCGTGTTCAAAAAACCAAGGCCAACTTTTCTAGTTAGCGTATTAGGCGACAAAGCTGTTGTAAGTGGAATTTCAATAACATTATTTAAATTGGCTCTAATTTGGCGATGTTTAAATGATTTTTTGTTATGATCCGCACCAGTAAATTCGTCGATTTTATTTTTGTCTTTCTTTTGTTGTGTTGTCTTGATCACACATTGTTCTTGGACAATAGGTACCTCTATTAGCGTACGGTGGATTTGTTTCGTGCTTTAACGTTTTTGAATATTTAATTAGTCAGTAGAATTTTGATGTTTTTTTCTGCAAAAAGCCTTTCGATGTAAATTTGCGTCCAGCTTGCTTTCCTCTGAAACTTTTAAGTATACCACAAGGTTTTAGTGTGTTCCATACGTCAGAACTAAGTGGCTGAGCTACACATGACTTCCCATGTTGAAGATGGGGGGAAATTTGAACTTGACATGAACAAGCAGATTTCCAACCAAATGGAGCTTAAAAGGTCAAAAATTAAAACAAAATATTTGAGAACTTATTATCTAAGCAGCCGTAGCACATTAGGCCCTGATGCCGTAGGGGATACCTTCGATCCCAGTACTGGAGGCGCCTGCGGAAGCTCAGACCACCCCAGGAACAGGGGCTGGCACAACAGAAGAGGAAGAAGAAGACTTAGAAGATGAAGTCACGCCCGAAGCAGAGGCTGCCACAGATGTTTTTACAGCAGTTTGCTCCGTGCTTGGGCCTTTTCGGAAGAGAGTTTGAAGATCTGTTGGACTAAGAGCCCTGTTGTGGAGGGCCCAAGGTTCAGAGCAAAAGCAGATCGTGTGAGACTGTGAACCGAAACGAGAGCATCTGCCCTCTTTTTTGAAGGGGAACTCCGATATGGAGTGGCCCCAGTGGTTGCAAAAGAAGCAGCAGAGATGCTGCCCTCTACAATGGACAGAAAAAGAATACTTCCCTATACGGAGGGTGGCCGGGATGTGCGATTGCATGACCATTCTTACCGAACGATCACCGCACCACAATTGGTACCCTTCCAGGACTTTGGAAATTGATACTGTCTCCCCATATGGGGAAAGGCAGTGGGCCAAGTCCTCACCCGCGACCTCGGACGGCAAGTTCTTAATCAAGACAGTGACTGACTTTGGGTCGGGCCCATAGAGAGATATGTGGTGCCCCCCAAGGGTGACACCATATGAAAAAAAGTTTCTCTCTCATCAGGATTTTGTTGGGGGCGAAATGTTTGTCGTAGTGACTCCCCGACAACCTCTGAAAACAAAAAATGACCATTTCATCTGCCATATGGCTTACATTCGCAAAACATAGTATTTCTAATTCTGTATCTCTTAATATGCATTACAATTATTCATTTGGATCGAGTAAGAACACTAAAAATCTTGACTACACACTATATCAGGCTAATCAGGTCCTGATTTACCAAAACCTCACCAACACCCCACATTTCTCTGAACACATCATCTTTCAGTCTATATCGCTCTGCGGCAATATGACCACAAATCACACTTTTACAAAACCATACTACGTCCTCACTACGACCGACAAAGTTATCAAATGTCGCGCGATTATGAAATTTCCACAAAGAATACAGCACACAATCGAAATGTAACTGCCGTAGTCAAAGAAACACAGGAAGATGCTCAGGGCGACCATCACGAAATCCCTCGCTATGCGTACAAGTAATGCTCTTTAATACTTTAATACTTTAATACTTTAATGGGCATTCTCCTAAATCAGTAAAGACTATACTAGGAGTTTGATACAATATAAGTAAAATTTGAAAAAAAAAAATATTTGGAATTAAAGTGAAAAATAAATATGTTATTATAAAACTATTAAGGATAAATATTAAATATAATACAATAGCTATACACAAGATAGAAAATATGATATATGCATAAATGAAATAATGAATAAAATTATATATATAAGCTACATTGTAGGTATAAAATTGTCATCAATAAAATTCAAAAACTAATCATATTAGTTGGTATAGGCTTTATAATGAAGGGACACTGGCCTTGAACTTAGCTAATGAATCAGGAATTGTTGATAAAGGTATACTGTTCCAAGTTCTGATAGTTCTTGGATAGAAAGAGTATTTGTACGTATCATTCAATGTTACTAGTTGTTGAAAAGGTGCACAATTGGGTTGTCTAGAGACTCTTGTAATAGGCGTTACTTCAGGTGGTAGAGAGATACCAACAAGGCCATTGTAAATTTTGTAAAACATACATGCTTGATTTGTTAACCTGCGTTGTTCTAAGGACTCCCATCCCAGTGAATTAATCATAAAAGAGACACTGTTATAGCATGAGTAATCGTTGTAAACAAATCTTGCTGCACGTCGTTGAGCCATCTCTATTTTGTCAATGTTACATTGTGTATACGGATTCCATGCACAACTTGCATACTCTAATTTGGGACGAACAAGCATTCTATAGGCAGTGTTCTTTACTTCAGGAGTACAACCAGATAAAATACGTTTCAGGAGGCCAAGGGTGGAATTAGCCTTTTTACAGATGTTATCGCAGTGTTCATTCCATGACAGGTTATCAGTCATGGTTACACCCAAATAAGGGGTAGAAGATGTTTGAGTTATATATTTATCATCCATGGAATAAATGAATTTAACAGGGATTCTCTTACGAGTAATTCCCAGTAGAAATAACACCGGTCCCAAGACGGATCCCTGAGGCACTCCGGATACAACAGACTTAGATGAAGAAAAAATACCATTGACTGAAACACTTTGCTTGCGATTTGTTAAGAATGCTTTGATCCAATTGAGCATATTTCCTCTGATTCCATAAAAATCGAGTTTGACAAGCAGTCTCTCGTGTGGGACGGAATCAAAAGCCTTTGAGAAATCTAATAATAAGACATCAGTTTGGCCACGGAAGTTGATACTTTTTGTCCAGTCATGAATAGCAGAGATAAGTTGAGTTTCACAGGAAAATGTTTCCCTGAATCCATGTTGTTGGTTGATGAGGATATTATGAGAGGATAAATGTTTAGCCATATGGCTGAGAATAATGTGTTCCATTATTTTGCAGCAAATGGATGTTAATGAAATGGGGCGATAGTTGGCTGGCTCAGATTTATTACCCTTCTTAAAAATTGCTGTGACTAAAGCATTTGACCAATCAGATGGAATTTTGTTGCATTCAAAAGATTGTTGAAAAATGAATGCTAGCCAATTTGATATTGATTGTGAAACTTCTTTCAGGACTTTTGCAGGGATTTCGTCAGGCCCGCATGCCTTCTTGGGGTTTAATGAGAATTATCCTAGGGCCGCGAAGCGGCCTGAAGGAATAATTCAGATTATATGAGCAGACGAAGTGAGAAATATATGAGACAACAAATGGTAGGAATTCCCGTTAATTGCTTCAAACCACCTTTTAAACGCTGAATTGACCCCAGGGTACCCTAGAAGGGAAGAAAAACGTCATCCCTTCCCAACATGCCTCTCGTCCATAAGGCCAGAGGCCCATGATGCCTCACTGGCTTTTTGACGCAGTGCAGAGGAGCATGGATGTCAGGTGACCTGATAATAGCTAAGAGGGCATGGGAATAGGGAGGGAACTCATATATTTCTCACTTCGTCTGCTCATATAATCTGAATTATTCCTTCAGGCCGCTTCACGGCCCTAGGATAATTCTCATTATATTTCGCAGACTCCGTTCGAAATATATGAGACAACAAATGGTAGATTTTAACGCAAGAACTGACGAAGTGAGGTAAACAAGAAGTCGATGTAAAGCAAGACTTCTAAATTATTAGGGGTCTACCCATAAGATGTAGGGAATGACAAGAATGTGAGTTGTAATGCAGTTGAGCAACAAACTAACAAGTATCAGTAACAAACATTCTAACATCTTTAATTAAATTATTTGCGAGAAGATAGAACTTTTACAGCATACTCCCTATTAATTGATGGTTTATAATAGAATGTTCTAAATGTAGAGGGAGAAGCCCAATCTGCCATTGACATAATAGTGGCCAGAGGTACGAATGCGTTAGCAGCTGCTGTAGTTGAAGCGCTACGAACAGAATGTGCTTTGAAAATCTGGATGTCTATCCCTGCGTCTTTCATGATGGACCTCAACCAGCGACCAAGTGTGGTCGAGTTAACAGGCTTATGTGGGCGAATGAAAGAGATAAACAGATAGTCTGGTGTTGATGGAGATGACAAAGGACGCATATCCTGAGTTGCCTTTAGATAACGTTTTAAGCATCTCACTGGACATAATTTTTTGTTTTCCTTGAAACACGCAAAGAAGGCTTCCGCAGCTTTGTCTGGAGCTCCTGCCTTTCTTGGAGATGTGAGTTGGAAAGTGACACCTTCAGGTTGAAATCTAGCATATCTGATGTCCAACTTAGCTAATGAAGATGTTCTCTCCGGGCAGGCTAATGTAAACAGCATAACTAGCTTGAAGGACAGCTCTTTGAACTTTAATGACTTGTTGTTATTCATAGAGAGTATGTGGTTTATCACGAGATCGACGTCCCACGTGTGTGTATAACGTGGCTGAGGAGGGCGTGTCTGGAGAGCTCCCATCAGGAGTTGAGTAACATAAGGGTGTTGACCCACGAGATAACCGTCTATCTTTTTGTGCGCAGAAGATATTGCAGAACGTAGAACATTAAGAGACCTATATGCGGCTCCATTGTTAAAAGTCTCAGTTAAGAAAGTAAGTATTTCCTTCAAAGGAGCTGAAATTGGATTAATTTGCCTTTCACTACACCAGCAGCTCCACCGTTTCCAGCTTGACTCGTAAGTACGCTGTGTGGAGGAGCGAGTGGCTGACACGAGTAACTTGGCAACCTCTGGAGAAAAACCTTCTGACTGAAAGTGTTCGTTGAGATGCGAAATACGGCAAGGTGGAGTCGAGGGTACATTGGGTGCACCCTCGTGTGGTCTGTTGGGTGCTTCAAAAGTGATGGTCGATTTGGTAGAAGGACCGGTGGAGCCACTAGTAGCCTGAGTAGAACAGGCCACCAGGGCTGTGCTTGCCACACTGGGGCTACGAGTACTATCTCCGTCTGATCTGAAATTACCTTCTCCAAGGTTTTTGCCACTAGGTTGAATGGAGGAAAGGCGTAGCCCCTGAGGGGACCCCAATGAATCGAGAGAGCATCTGAGTGAATTGCCCCTGGGTCCGGTCTCCAGCTGATGTAATTCACTAGCTGATGAGTCAGACGACTTGCAAAGAGATCGGTCTGACGATCCCTGAGGAACTGTTGAATGATTAAGGGGTCTAACATCCACTCGCTCATGTCCTTGAACTCTCTCGACTCCGAGTCGGCGGGAATGTTCTCCTTCCCTGCTATGTGAGAAGCAACAACTAGAATGTCCTTCTCCTGGCACCATTCCCATAGCTTCAGTGCTAGGGCTAACAGTTGAGGAGAGTGTGTTCCTCCCTTGTTGTTGATGTATGCTACAGCAGTTGTGTTGTCCAGACGGAGAGCTATAGTCAAATGTGATTTGTCTTTGAGAAAGGACTGAAGAGCAAGGAATGCTGCCAAGAGTTCGAGATAATTGATGTGCATCGTTGTTTCCTGCTCTGACCATTTCCCGTTGGTTCTGAGGGAGCCCTGTGTTGCCCCCCAGCCTTTCTTTGAGGCATCTGACGTTATTGTCAGATCTGGAGGAGGCTGGTGGACTGAACTTCCGTTGACTTTGTGAATATTTATTAGCCACCAGTTTAGCTCTTCTTTTGATTTTGGACACAAGTTGATGTGGCCATCGTAAGACCTTTGATTTGTCTGAAGACCTCTTATCAGAGCCAGCTGAAGATGGCGAAAGTGAAGTGGAGCACGCCAAATGGCTGGACGAGATGATTCTAGTAAGCCTATTAGGCTTGCAAGCTGACGCAGTAATACCTTCTTGTGAACAAGGAGAATGTGGCAACAATGTAGTATTTTCTGTACTTTTTCTGAAGGTAACGATATTGTCATGTTCATTGAGTTGATGATGAAACCTAGAAAGGTGATTTCCTGTGCTGGTTGAAGAGATGATTTCTCTGTGTTGATTATGAACCCCAGAGATTGGAGGAGGTTCACTACAAGTTGCGTGCTCTCTGTTGCCTTCTCTTTCCCTTGCTCCATAATAAGGAAGTCGTCCAGATATATTATTGAGCGAATAGCTTTCGTTCTGAGATGGGCTGAGCAAAGGCCGAATGGCAGAACTTTGAACTGGTAGCTTGTGCCCTTCCACATAAAACGGAGGAATCTCTGAGAAAGTTCGTGGATGGGTACTGAGAGATAGGCGTCTTTCAGGTCTATATTTGTCATATAATCGCCTTTTAAAAGTAAAGTCCTGAGACATGAAATGTTTTCCATTTGGAAGTGAGCATTTTTTACGAATTTGTTGAGGGGGCTCAGGTCTATTACTGGGCGACGTGAGCCTCCCTTTTTTGGAACGGTAAATAAACGACTGTAAAAACCTCTTTCGAACGTAGGAGTCTTTATAATAGCTCCTTTTAACAATAACTGATTTATTTCTTCTGAAATCAACTTTGCTTCCTGTCCCGAAGCTCGTGTAACTACTGGTGTCCTTTGAAAAGGAATTTTCCAGAAACATATTTGGTATCCTGAAACAATGTTCAGAATTTCTGTGTCTGAGGTTAGGTTCCTCCAGGCATTTAGGCATCTTGAGAGTCTGCCTGACGTCCCTTTGAGGGACGAAAGGGGCGGTTTTTTGCACGAGGGTATTTAAAGGACCCCCCTTGGTAATTAGAGGAAGTACTTCCTGTAGAATATTTGGAATTTAGGCCTCGGTTGCGTGGTTCATTAAAGGGCTTATTACCCCTATATTTGCCTTTTGATGAGGCTGGGTTTAAATTCCTTGATAGGCCTCTAGACAGCTCTGCTTGCTTAGATGCAATGGAGGGGAAATCCTCACCAAATAATGATGACTTAGCATTAGGCAGTGGTTGATCTGCTAAGTTTATTGTTGCTCTATTTATAGAAGCTAGAATCCTTTGTCTTCTAAGACAAGAAAATTGGTGATTGGCAGAACCCAGAAGGCATAAAGTTTGCTCCAGTATGGTTTTTAATTGATCATTGGTTGGATTGTTACCCATCTCTAAGCAGTCATGCAAGCTACAAAGTGGGGCTGTTGCATTTAGCATAGCTCGTTGGACAGAGAACATTTCTTTGTCTCTATCTAGCACATATTTTTTTGACTTTATGGGCACTTGGTTTAAAACTTGCTGATCAGCTTTTGGAGCTTGCAATGCCTCAATGTTTGGGGTAGACCAATTTTCAAGGATATTTGTTACCTGATCATAAGACAATTTCCTTCGAAAATTAGTTTCAAGGAATTTTGTAAAAGCTGGGGTTGCATCCCATGTAGTTGATGTGGCATCTGGGTTGTATAACTGATCCACGTGCGATGTGTCTGAGGGTTCTTTTGACCCATTAGGTTCCTTTATAGGAATTACTGGTGTCCCATTAGATGCCATAGTTGCCTGAATAGGCTCATTAGGTGCCTGAATAGGCTCATTAGGTGCCTGAATAGGCGTATTTGATGCCTGAATAGGCTCTATGGGAGTCTGGTTTGACTCTCCGGTAGTTTGGTTGTCAACTTCTGACGCCATCGTGTCCTCAAATTCGTCCTGATCCGCCATTATAGAAATAGAGTCTGTCGAGTAGTCAGGTCGACATTCCAGAGCCTCCACTCGCTTAGATAAGTTTTGCATAGTATGAAGGATCTTATTTAGCGTATCTTCGTCTTCGTGGCGTTTTTTTGAAGGAGGACTATCCTTTTGGCGGGAACTTGTGGACGATGGCGAGCGCGATCGTGTTCGTTTGCGAGAACGATCGTGTTTATGGCGATGACTCGGTATCTTTTCGATTAAAAATTACTCCTAGGGGATAAACAAGCGACAAAACTATACCCCTGGAGGATTTTGGAAGGCTAAAAGCTGGAAAAAAGATCAAAAAGAGCAAAATTATGTACAAAACAAGGCAAACTTACCTTCGGTGGTCTGAAGCACAAGGAAAAAAGCCAGTGAGGCATCATGGGCCTCTGGCCTTATGGACGAGAGGCATGTTGGGAAGGGATGACGTTTTTCTTCCCTTCTAGGGTACCCTGGGGTCAATTCAGCGTTTAAAAGGTGGTTTGAAGCAATTAACGGGAATTCCTACCATTTGTTGTCTCATATATTTCGAACGGAGTCTGCGAAATATAATTCGGATAACTGCTTGTAGACCCCTTCGGGTGATATGTTTAGATCTGGAACCGAGGAATAAGGTGATTTTCCAAGGTCAGGTATTGGTAATTGTTCTTGGGTGAAAACAGAGTGAAAGTAATCATTAAGAGATTCGGCTTTATCCTTGTCTGTCACAGATATGGAAGAGTCATTATTCTTTAACTGAGGAATACCAATGGACTCTGATTTACTGTTCCTTACATAAGACCAAAACTTTTTAGGATGATCTTTTAGGCTATGGCCTACAATGTTGTTAAGATAATCACTATGAGAGTCTTTGATGAGCTTAGAAACCAGATTACGTTGACGCTTGAATGTTTCCCAGTGCTGGTGATTATTGGTATTGATAGCTCTGGCCCATTCCCAAACAAAAAGAAGCCCTCGGACACTCAAAGAAACAATGTTCCAGAGTCTCCACCTGGCCACAAACCCCACAAATGATCCTCCAATTTGCTTGGATTTTTTTTTAATTTTTTGAAGGATTAGATACAACTGGATTTTTATCCGATAAGAAACCATTTATTAAAATATTATGAGTTATTTGTCACATGATTTTAACAAGACTGATACTCAATTTCATTTTCTTCATGTAAAGGGTGGTATGTCATTTCCAAACACAGTTTGATATAACACAGTGAGCCTGAATATCACAGTGAGTAATTTCCTTGCACCTTACGTTAAGGGACATGTTGACATTGTCATGTGATTCAAGGAGTATGCTGGGGAACTGTATAATCTAGATATTTTCGAAGCTTGCTGTTTTTGGGCAACTTTCAGGCTGTGTATTATTTGTCGCATATTGCTATTTTCTTCTTTCCTCTTCCTTTTTTCTTCAGCTATCATAGCTTGAAGAGACTTTACATGCTCACTTGCAACATTAAGCTCCACCCTCAGTTGGACAAGTTGTTGTTCTAGATGCTTTTTTTCCTCTTTAAGTTGAGTATGGGCTTTTGTTTGGCATCAAGTTTTGATTTGAGCTCATTTATTGTCGTCAATTGCCCATCATTCTCTTTCATTTTATTCTCTCCCATTATTGTGACTCCACTGCTTGCACTACATGTATCATCCATCTAAAAGGTTGTTGAATTTTTTTCAAAATAAGTATGTAATAACTCTATTTTTTATTCAAAAATTAAGCTGTTTTTTTAGGCATGTATGTAATGTTATTTTTATAACAAAAATTTCAAGAACGACCATATTTTAATTGGCTCTTACACAAAATTTCCTTTTAATCGAACAAGAAATTATATTTCATTTCACTTTTCATTTCAACATTTTCATATCAAATACAGATTTTAAGTTCGTGGATGAATGAATTAAAATTATTAACTTGATATCTCTATTCAAAATTCTTTTAAAGTTTTTTTCCAAAAACATTTGTGACATATTTAGGAGAAAAAAAGAAACATTTTGAAGCCCTGCCTATTTCTCCCTTTTTTAATATTACCTTTTTCTAAGGCAGCAGGAGTCTCATCATTCACTACATCTCTTGGCACGTTAACACAGCGCCTTTGTATTCCAGCAAATGTGCTGGAGTGATCTACTGATGCTCCTTTCAGTTCTGATATTTCTTTCCTCAGTTTGGATATGTTGATGGATGCTTTTGGCCCCAGTTTCTTTTTTCAAAATAGCTAACACTTCAGGCAGCACCATATGAATAGTGGGAGTGGTATCTCTTGTTTGGACAGATAGCTTAACACATTTCTTAAATTCCTGTAAAACATTCAGTTTATCTAATACACATTTTTTCAAACCAAGTATATTCTTCTCTCCTATAATGTTCAACTTAAATTTGTGGGTATAAATCATGTACAATGAATCTTAGCCTACAGTCTGCCCATTTAGGCGTGAGTCTCCTGGAGACAAGTGATATCAGGTCCCGGAACAAGCTTTGAGAGCCAATGGGCTAGGGTAGACCTTCTCCTGGTCAAGGGAGAGGACTGCAAGGGGTATGTTCTGCAGGTTTGCATAATGAATAGCATCCTCCGCCAGACTGATGTTCTCACCTATAAAGTGAGAGGGAACAGAGCATGTCTGGTCTGGGTGGACGACCTTAGAGATGACATGCTTCAGGCAAATGGAGATGGCCCTGGAAGCAATTTTACAGTCAACGGTCAGTAGAGAAATGGGCCGCCAGTTTTTTGATTTCGGTCATTTCTTATGCACAATGGTCATCACTGCCATCCTCTGACTGTACGGTAGAATGCCGACGGTGTATGCGTGATTGACGACTTGGACTAGGTCCCCTCCAAGTGGCTGCCAGAATAATAAGTCTATTATAAATCATAAGAAAAAATACATTTCTTACGTTACATTACAATCTGTAGCAGCTGCATAAACTGATAAACTATAAGTAACAACAGTTAAAACTAAGCTATTGAAAAGATGGTCGATTTCTTTTTGATTATATCCTTCCTTCCTTAAACATCTCAGGATGTGTAAACATTTGTTTGACTTGGCTAACTTATTCTTTACATGTATAATGAATCTACCGTTCCCCTCAAACTCAAGACCGAGTATCCTAACATTATTGCACTTAGGGATACCGGCTATATTGCTAAAAGAGTTTTTGTCCACGCCTTTCTTATTATAAACAAGCTCTTTACATTTGCTGGGATTACATCACATACCATTTTTGTCAGTCCAAGTTAAAAACTGATTAACAATACTGGTTGATTGATCACTATTATTGTATACTGGTGATATTAAAGTAGAGTCGTCTGCGTATTTAAATATACAAGATTCGTTCTTATACTTGATGTCTAAATCATTGAGAAAAATTAAGGAAAGATATGGTCCGCTCACACTCCCTTGAACAGTTCCTTTATTGATAGCTTTCCATTCACAGATTACTCCATTCCACACAACTCGCTGTTGTCTTCCGTTTAAGAATTCTAGATACCAGTTGACCAAGTAGCTGTTCAGACCAAAAGCTTTGAGCTTCCTTGCAAGCAGTTCGTGTTTAACAGAGTCCAAAGCTTTGCTAAAATCCAAAGCGAATAAGCGGACAGCAGTGCAGTCTTGATTATCAAAGTGTCTATATATATTATGTTGGATTGATAACAAAGCATTGACACAATTACCACCTTGTGGATATGCAAATTGACTACTGCTGAGTCTTTCTTCAACGATATCTTTTGCATAATGTTGATATACCATTCTTTCAATTGCTCTTGCAATAACAGGTGTTACTCTTATTCCCTGATAATTATTTGTTACTTTTCGGAATATCCGTTTTTGGAATGAGTGATGTTAGCCCTTTTCCAGGAGGTTGGCCAGGTTTGTGTTGACAAGGATAAGTTCCAGATAGCTGCAACGACTGGAGCTAAGTGTTCTTTTAAAAGCCAGGAAGGAATGGAATCTGGGCCAGTAGAGGTCTTGTTCAAACTAGTCAAACATTTCCATACTTGCCAGTCCGAAACTGTAGGTGGTGCCAGGTTGTCAGTAAGCTGCTTGCATGGTTGTACGTAATACACATCGGTATAAGTTGCTGAAATGTTCGTTCAAATCACAGAGGTCGTTGTTATCAAGCGCCACACTTGCTGTAGAGCGACGTATATGAGACGTGGAGTCAACGTGCTGCCACCAATTGCGACTGCCTACTTTCTTTGGTCTAACACGTCGATTTTCAGATATCACTTCTCACACATGGTCATCAATTGCCTTCCGTCGATCTAGGTTGTTACGGGGTATTCTTGACTTTTCTTGTAGCAGTAATTTCAATAGTGGTGACATCCGCGGAGGGTCGTGATGACATACTGACAGTTCGTATCGGCATACACTTATCCATTAGACTCAAGATCTTGCTTTCAAATTTATCTACCGCATTGTTGATATCTGCTGCTGACATGATGTCATCCCAGTTCTCATTATTCATTGCCACATATAGCTATTGCTTGCGTTGTCCCCTAAAATCTCTGATCTTTACTTTACATCGAATAGGTTTGTTTTGTTCCAACAGGTAGCACAACACCTTTCTGATCGGTTCTCATCAGTAGCTGGATTTGAAAACTCTTTCCAAACAAGTCCTCGCGGTTAGTGAGACAGTTATCCAGACAAGAATTGCCTCTTGTGGGGAAATCGACCAAAGGTTTCATTCCAGACATGCTCTCCAATCTAGATAAATTTAATTGTTCAAGTCTCCACCCAAAATTATTACGGTATTGGGATCCAAATCCAACTCATTATCTAGTAGCTCGGTAATATATGCTAACAGGTCTAGTTCGTTGTAATTAAATTTAGGTGGATGATAAATTCCATATAATGCCATATAGAATTCCTTGGGAAAGCCATCCCACCCAGGGGACTTGCCAGAGGTCATGCCTGAGAGGGCTGAAAGGCACTCGTCCTCAGAGAGATAGCCCTCGCACGAGAGGTATTGAGAGGTGGTCAAGTTGTGAGGGTTCAGGCATTCCAGGAAGTCGTCTTGGATGTCCTGGTCAGCACTTTGAGCTGTATACAAAGACTTGTAGAAGTCAGACCAAATGTCTAGTATGGTTTCAGTGTCTGTCGTCAGGGTCCCATCAGGGGCCATCATACAGTCAATGGACTGGTCGATTTGCTGCTGTTTCTCAAGATGGAGAAAGAATGCCGTCGATTGCTCACCATGCTCAATCCAAAGGGCACGCAAGCGAACCTCTGCATCCCGAGCATTGCGAGCATCGAGAGCTCTAAGCTCTTCTGAGAGATTGTGATAGTTAATAAGGCAAGTAGTGTCGCCATTATCTATGCGATACTTAAGAGATACTAGTCTAGCTTCTAGGTCGAACCGGTGGGTGCAAGCAGCTTTCCTCTTTTGGGAAGCATATTTGATGGTAAGTTCTTTGATGTGACGTTTGCCCACATCCCACCATGACATAATGGATCGGAATTTGGGTTTAGAAGACCTCCAAGTGGCCCAGAAGACCTTTGCCCCAGAGACATAGTCTGGGTCATCCAAGAGTGAAGTGTTAAGCATCTAATAACCCTTGCCCCTCGCCTGAGGGGACAGCATGTCAAAGGACACAGTGACTGCACAGTGGTCCGAGTGCAAGAATGGCCAGATGTCAGCACAGGTCACTGCTGGAAGGAACCTCTGTGGCAGACAGACAAGATCGATCCGTGACTGGATGAAGTTGCCACAATTTCTATAGGTGTACCCACGCCTGGTGGGATTGATGAGCTGCCAGGTATCCACAACCTGGCACCAGTCCAGAAGCTGCAGGAGTTAAATTGGTGAATCATAAGAAGGGTGCAGGGCACCAGCATTTTTTCCTGTCCAGAAAGGTGTCAGGGTCCGAGTTAAAGTCCCCGAGAAGGATGATGTCTTCCCGGGGGTTGAGTAAAGAGCGAGTACTCTCAAAGAAATCATCCTTGGCAGGATTGTGGTTGGGGGCGTAGAGCCCCACAACAATAAGGACAGGCGAGTTGGGCTAATTGAATTTAAGATAGGTGAGCCTGCCACTATCATCAGCGTAGTGTGTGATAACAGTGGAGGTGGAGGACTTTTTAAAGAGTAGGGCGCACCCGGCCGATCTGGCCGAAATATGCGTTCCATAGGCAGTGAAGATCGACTGGGAGAACCAGGAGGATAGTTCTTCATCAGAAGTAGAGTGTGTCTATTGAAGACAAATAAGGTCAAGATTTTTTTGGGTGAGCCAGAGGATGATCGAGGATCTCTTCACTCGGTCCCTGAGCCCTCGTACGTTCATTGTGCAGACTCGTATGGTCAAAATAAAAAGAGACAATTATAAATATTGTTTGAAGCACACCTGAGTGGTTGTGCGGGACCTTCTCGGAAGTTTTAGCCTTCTTTAATGTCGTGAGTGGAGGCACAGGATCTGCCTGGTGCTTTGGTCGTCAGGACTGAAGCATGTGACTAAACGAAGGAGAGGACAAGGACGTCCCTACTGTAAGGCCAGATAGATTGTGGAACACCTGGGCCGGTTTATGGTCAACTCGCTTACAGACTGAATCGCCACACTCTCCACTGGTCAACTTGCCACAGCAAAAATATGAACTATTACAAACTCGCCACAAAAATATCATTAATTAAAAACTCACCCACACATTAAATTTTATTTATTTTTTGTGATTTACTTTTAAGTCTTTTTTTATTAATGAAAGTGTAACAAGATACAATAATTCGTTATGAAAAAAACATATTGAACGCCATATTGAACGGAACGGAATTCCGATTTTGATTGAAAATAACTCCATATACTTAGAAATCTTTTTGAAATTTTCGAAATGCCTTTTATTTTTAGTTTTTTGTTTTGTTTTTGTTTTTAAGTTTAAAAACTAATATTTACGTATTAAAATGTATCGCAAATTCATCGCACTTTCTCACAGCTCGACATGTAAACAAACTTTTCTCAATAGTATTCCTCTTTTTTTGCAGCTGTTTCACAAAAAAAAAAATGTGTAGGAAAAGTTATTTGTTGTTCCTTTCAACTAACTGAAATATTTAAAGGATGTATATTTTTTTCCGAGTTCAAAATGCTAATTTGGAAGCATTTAAATGGCTTCTCACAAATTGTTCGCGCCATATCTTCCCCGTTCGTCTGGTTTTGTTTTTTCTCAGTCAACTGGCATTTAATGATTTGTGTTAAAAAATGAGCAGTAATTGGAAAGCATTAGACTCATGACACCAACATACACTACCAATTAGCATTTCAAATCAAATAAAGTTTATTGGATGCAACATTACAACATGTTTCGTTATTTTGCTTTATTGCCGATTATATACAATGCGAGACTATTAAATGATATAAATTCAAACTTGTCGTGATGGACCATTCAACCTTGATACTGACTTAAACAATTGATAACACGTTTTCTCCTGGTTTTCAAATTTCTCCCACAAAATAAAAATTTTAGACTGCAAATCCCTGTATTTCTTTCTCTGTATTGGAGTCAATTTCTGGTTAGACACCAAATTAATTTGAAGCTCGACGATCTTCGACTCGTGGAACATCGGCTGTATGAGCTCATAGAAGGGAAGATGTCGTCCCGAGGCTCTGCGATTAAGGCCAAGATGCCATCCTGAAAAAATTACAATGAAAAACACAATTTGTAAAAATAATTTGTTTGTCTATTTCTCTGTTTCCTGTCTGACTTTTTTTGTTGGTTGGTTTGTTTGTTAGTGTTTGATGTTTAGTTATACCTTCAATGTCGTTATTAGTTCTGATCGGTTGGCCGTATACACACCAATTCTTGATAAGGAAAACAGTGGATTGAATCCACTGCTTTTCAACGTAGTCCGTCAATGTCCTCAGTTCATCTGTGGTGGCTTGTTCCTGAAGACTGTGGAATTGGCCTGTGATTTCATAGTAGGGGTTGAAAGGCAACACCATCAGCTTACGTAGGTACTTGTTAGTTCCCTCGTCGTGTTGATAGGCAGGCTGTAGTCCTATCTCCTGGATCTATGATAATTAGATGAACATGAAATTGGATGAGTATGCAAGCAATGATGACTGTCTGTTGACCATCTGTGATCACCACATCCCCCCCATCCCCCACCCGCCACGCACACACACACACATGAAACCTCTTCTACTAATGAAAAACACAGCCTCGTATGTCAATATCGGGAAGGACAGATGTCAGTGCTCCCCACATGGCTTGTTCAAAATCAACTGTGACTTGCTTTACTGATGGAGGGGCTGGCAAAATATTCAGAATTTCTTGGAGGACCTAAAAAATTAAAAGGGCATTTAGAAAAAAATTACAAATACAAAATAAATTGACAAACATTTAATAATAGACAGACAAACCAACTTGCTAACATTAAGTAAGTAAGTAAGTAAGTAACCTTTATTTATCCACGGTAGTAACAATCGACGTAAAATACATTGCTTTTCATGAAAGCCGTGCAGGAGTTATTAAAACAAATGAAATATTTAAAATATTAACTAATTAATATCTATTTACAATACTAAAATTTGAGCTTCAAACAAAAGCTTGGTAATCAATCAACTCAAGCTCATTTTTTGAATTTTTGAAAATTTAATGACTTTTTGGCTGATGTCGGCAGGTTGTTCCATATTTTAGCACTGTCATATTTGAAAGAACGTTTTAACGCGTCAGTATTAGGTTTAGGAAGGGCAAGGTCAAAGCTGGCATTTCTCAGTCCGTAGGACTTTGCGTCTCGAACTAAGTTGTAGTCTTTTTTCAGATATGATGGTGCTTTGTTATTCATAATTTTGAACATCATACAAGCCTTGTGTTTTACTCGTCTGGTGGATAGGTTATCCCATTCCAGAGAAGCTAGAATATCATTTGATCTTATATCATAGTTTGATCGAGTGATTACCCTAGCAGCACGACTCTGAAGTTTTTGTAGTCGATCTGATAATCCTTTTTTGCAGTTGTCCCAAACGACGTCACAGTAATCAAAATATGGTAAAATCAAGGCCTTGTAGATCATTAAAAGAGTATCTAATGTTACAAAGGGACGTATTTGCTTTATTGCGCCTATTCCCATAGACACTTTACTGGCTATGTTGTCTATGTGTGCGGACCATGATAAAGTCTCATCGATATGAACTCCAAGTAGCTTACAAGATGTTACATATTTTATTGGAGTATTTCTGATCTTAAAGTCTGGGTGCTTTGGAATAGATGCAATCTTAGCATCTGAACCTAGTAAAATATATTCTGATTTGGTGAAATTAAGACTTAATTTATTTGCAAGTAGCCATTCAGAAACACTATGAAGATCAACATTCATCAGTGTTTCTAAATTATTCAGACTGTCTGCAGTAATTGTTGAAGAAGTGTCGTCTGCATACATTCTAGATTTGGCGTGATGCAAAGAATTAGGTAAATCATTGAGTAAGCTTTGAGTAAGTCAATCTCTTTTTTAAGTGGATTATTGACATCTTCATCTACATCGACATCCTCGGTTTCTTCTTCTTCGTGCTCAGTTTGAACATTCTTACACAGGCTGCTAAACTTTTCCAGTAAAATCTTATTGGGCCCATATAATCATATAATTTACCACAGCCATGAATAATTACAAGTTTTAATTTTTTTGTATTTCTTATTAAGTTGTAAGTTGAAAAATTTATTTCCATGAATTATTGTCCAGTTGAGTTTGAGTATGTCTTTGTTTACTGTAGCCATGGTTAGCTACGATCCGTTGTCAATCAATGGATTCAAAAGGTTTTGAAGAACCCAAACAGAGTTTTAAAGTTAAATAGTTGAGATCATAGAAAACGGACAATGATAACAAAAAGTAAGCGATAAAAAAAAAAACGAAAGGAAAGGTAGAACTCGAAACGAAGAAAATTGATTCTGATCAACAAAACTTGTGGACACGATCGAACTTAAACTGAGTAAAATGAAACAGAGTTCTTAGCTTGCCACTTTGTTAGAAACTGCTCAGTAAAAGATTTTTTTCTTAAAAAGGATAAGTCCAAATAAACTCAATAACCATAATCATATAAATACTTTCTAATTTTGCAGTAATTTTCTTTTCTTTATGAAAATGGTTCTGTTCACTGAATACCGTTCTGTTGTCACAAGGCCGTGAGTCAACTTAAATTTTCATGACCAATTTATATTGTACGTCATAAACTCCACAAATTAAGGCATTTCAAAGAACTCAATAAATCAATCTCTTATAAATAGCAATCTGATAAAGCCGCTACTGCATTGCTGTGATTTTAAAACAAGTCCCACAGTATCGACATTTCTATCGACTTCTTGACCACCCGGTCGCCGGTGTAGTAGCCTTGGTAATCTTTAGTTCTCGTAACCGAGATGACGTGTCCATAAGATTCGCAAAAATTTTTGATGGCCGAGTCGGCCATCTCATATGGCGCATTGCGCAGGTCCACCGAGACATACCTCGTCTGGACCTCCGAAATGTTGACAGTCTCATACACTTTTGCTGTCACCAGAAAAGGTGACAGCAAAGGAAGATGCAGACAGGCTCTGGAAGCACAAGATGGATTTTGGTGCCCGGAGCTTGTCCAAAATTGCAGAGAGAACTTCCCCCCTAGAGGGGAAGACATCAGAGCCGGCAGCCCTATGTTTTCGCTGCCAGCGAAAAAGAAAGTGTATTGTCGGTCCAGCATGACCCACAGAGAGGTCTGCTCGCAAAGAGCACAAAAAATTAGGCTCAGTAAGCCAAAAAAAAATCGATTGGTTTCAGCCGACAAAAAATTCTGTCAAAGGGGGCCTCACCCTGCAAGCAGGTGCCCAAAAAAGGGGGATTCACCCCACTAGCCGGAACCGGAAAAACACTGACAATGAAAACAAAGGCGGTCTTTTTACCCGGCTAGTGAGTACCCCAAAAAATTAACCAGTACCACCTCCCACACGGAGGAAAAAGTGCTATAAAACTCGGTCACAAGTGGGCCTTCTGAAATTGCTCCCGCAAGGGAGACAAAAACAGTACAAGGGTCGACAAAGATTCGACCCAGGGGCACGCGGCCAAGACCCACAAGTGACTTACAATAATCAAAAATCCCACACGGGAAGAAGGACTATTAAAGGTTGACCGAAAATCAACCCAAGGACTCCAGGCCAAAAAGAGCCGAGCGGCCAAGAAAAATTAGTTTGTTTTGGTCAAGTCTCCTACACGGAAGAACGAACAATGGGGTAGTCTTAACAGGACTCGCCCCAGGTACACGCGGCCAAAAAGAGCCAAGTGCCCAAGAAAAATTAGTTTGTTTTGGTCAAGTCTCCCACACGGAAGAGCGAACACTGTGTTAGTCTTAACAGGACTCGCCCCGGGGATACACGGCCAAAAAGAGCCGAGCGCCCTAAAAAAATGAAACTTTCTTTTTTCCAGAAAATTGAAACTTTTTCAAAAGAGCCTCCCACACGGAGGACGAAAACACTGGGTCGTTTGAAAAACTCGGCCCAGGGACACACGGCCAAAAACTCGAGCCGAGTGCCCAAGTGTGTTACAAGCAGAAAGCCCCTAAGCGGAGGGCTGAATCGCCAACAGCTTAGAGGTATTGTTTAAAAAGTTTCTATCTAGAAATACTCATAACCAAGACACTTCAAAGCACAGCGCTTGAAAGTCGTCCCACAAGTGGAGTCAATAGCCAGTGAAGCAAATAGCCAGGCACAGGAAACCCACTTTAACCACTCAACCACAATTGGCCAATTGGCGATACTTGCCTGAGAGGACTGACTTGGTTATCACAGTTACCTCCCGCGTCAGGTGTTTTTTTGTATTTTAAGGGGTTTATAAAAATAAACCAAAATTTCAGGTTTACAATTTAAAATCTACGGCGAAGCCCTGTCTGTTTATTGACTGGGCTTCCTGTGCCTAGGTGTTTGGTGTTCGGTGATGTCGACTTGTGGGATAGACTTGCAATGTACAGCACAGGTATCGTCTGGAGGATCAAAGATTGATAGAGATGCGTTAGTGAAAGAATTGGACAGATTGGGGCTTTTGGTGAACACTGTGTGTGTTCAGAAGACTCTGTCGGGGTTTTCGGTAACCTTTGATGATGAAGAAGTGACAAAGAGTTTGATTGGGATGTCACCGCTTGTCGTGGGTGAGGTAAAGTGGGATATACTGAAGCCCGGCGTAACTTTGACGTGGGTGAAGATTTTTAACTGTCCGTATCAGTTGAACGATGACATTGTAAAGGCGAAGATGGTTAATTATGGTGAAATCTTTTCATATACAAGAGACAAACTGACAGGGTACAACCGAATCGAAAATGGAGTTAGGACCGTTTGGATGAACTTGGAGATGGACATTCCGTCCTATGTGAACATCGGAGGTGTAGTGGCCCAAATATGGTATAAGGCGCAAAGGCCGACGTGCAGGTTATGTGGAGTTGAAGGCCACGTGGGTAGGGCCTGCCCAGGTGTAGACTGCAGAAATTGTAGGTAAAAGGGACATATGGCGCGAGACTGTCCGTTAGCTGTGATATGTCATAATTGCAAGAATGTCGGACACGAAAGGAAAGATTGCCCTGAACTGTTTGTGACAAGGATGGTGACGGAGGAGGTTCCCGTAAATAAGAAGAGACCTGCAGAGTCTGAAGGTGTTATGAAAGTGCAATCATGTGAAAAGGTGTCCAAGGTTTCCGATGCGGCGGAATCGAATCGGGATGAATGTATCACCACGAAGAAAACTGCGTATGAGGCTTTAATAGCAAACGCTGAATATACGGCGCCGGCCAAAGGGAATTTGCAGAACAGTGTTGCGGAATACAGAGCACCGGGGTCAAAACTCTGGTCAGACGTTGTTAAGTGTGAGGACAGTGAGAGCTCTGAACTGCAAGTTAGCAGAGACGATCTTATTCGTAGGCTCGCGCAGAAGGCACGTGTACTGGTATCCTTTGTCTTAATATTTTAAGGCTTTTTAAACATTATCGTTTCGGCCGTTGTCGATACAGACCTCCGCCACTCGGTCTCTTTTTTGCTGTCTTTCTTTCTACCTCGCTTTCTACCTCGCTTTCGCTCGTTCTCTGCCCCAGTCCTCCGGGAGTGGGTCCCAGGTTCGAGCCCTAGCGGCGGCACTACTCTTTTTCTCTGTTTCGATCTCGCTTCTCTTCTTCTCCTTCTTCTGTACCTCACTCCGCTGAGAGTACAATCTTCACTCTAACTGTCTATTTTTCTGCTAATTTTTGAAATTTATGAATTTTCACAAATTTTAAATTTTTCAATTTTTTGAACTTTTCGAGCGCTTCACGTGCGCTCTTCTTTGTCCGATTGATTCATTTTTTTGGGTTCTCACTAGCTGGGTGAAAAGACCCCAATTGCCTTTTCATTGTCGTTGTTTTTTTTGGGTTCTGGCTAGTGGGGTGATCCCCCAATTTCATTTGCCTTTTTGGGCACCTTGAAGACAAGGGTGAGTCCCCATTTGTTTTTCATTTTTCAACCAATTTTTCAAAAATGGCATTCCAAGTACCCCGAAAAGGTACCTTAGAATTCTCTCTACCGCCTCAACTAACCAGCTAGAATGCCGCCGTCACTCGTACTGACGTAATCTCTCTCCTCAAAACCGCCATGAGAACGGATTTCTCCAAAATAAAGTGTGTCCAGCCATCGGCAAACGGGCGATCCTACAGGGTCACCCTCAAAGACAACTCCCAATATGCCCTCGAGAGCCTCCTAGTTAAAGGACTCTATCTTGAAAACACTTTTATTTTTCCCTCGGAGGCTGAACCCACATGTGCTCTCCTCCTCGTGTCAAACCTGCCCTCCGAGTTGGAGGACTCCAAAATCAAATCCTTTTTCAACACTTTTGGGAACGTCCGCAGAGTGGTCCGTATCCAGGACCGGGATGGTATCGAAACGGGAGACCGAAGGGTCATGATCCAACTAACTCACCACATCCCTTCCCGAGTGCTCCTAGCCCCCTACATTGGCTACGTGAAATATCGTGGGCAGCCTCAGTGCTGCCATCATTGTAACTGGTGGGGGCATACCATTTATCGGTGCCACCTAAAGGGACGCTGTGGGCAGTGCGCAGGTCGCCACGCCTCACTTCAATGTCCCGGCGAACTAGTAATGCCACCACCCTTTGTCATCACACAAAAAATGGACGACCTCCTGTCCATCCATCCTAATCATCCTGCAATGCTGGCAGAGCAGGAACCTCAGCCATCCCTCGGCCACCCAGACGGTCCAGCGTCAATGGGATCCATGGCTAGTCTGGCCTCCAATCATACAAACGACCTCTATAATGAGCAAAGCGACGAAGACTCGGCTCCAACAGAGACCATGGAGCTCTTCTCTCAGACGCCACGGCCCAATGATGAGCCGCTCTCCAACCAAGGACACCCTAATTCTGACACCGTCCCCCCTGAGACTGGACAGGAGGGCAACAACCCTCCCACCCCCCCAGTCTCCCAAGATCCCCCCATGTCTGGACATACTATCAATCCGACTACTTCTCAGGATCCTCATGGCTTCCTCACAAGACAATCCCACTGGTCCTTCCTGTATCTCAGTCCCGCACCTGTCAGGTCTGACAGTAGGAACATCCCTCTCAACACACTCCTTCAGTCATGTCCTCCAGGCACGGAGGTCGAAACACGCGACTGACATGGCGCCTTGCATGACCAAGCTCAAGAGAGCCAAAAGTGCTGCAGCGACAGCATCCAAATCAAAAGAATAACAGGACGCTATCAACAACGTCCAATCACAATCGTAAACCTTCTCCTTTAAGTGTTTTAATATTTCTACCTCTATGATGCATGTTTGCACCATAAATGTCCGTGGGCTTAGAGACCCAGTTAAGCGTTCCGCAATCATTTTCTGGCTTACCAAACATAACTTTGACCTCATTTGCCTCCAAGAGACCCACTCTACCTCCGACGAAGAACTGTCCTCCTGGTTCTCCCGGTCGATCTTCACTGCCTATGGAACGCATGGTTCGGCCAGATCGGCCGGGTGCGCCCTACTATATAAAAAGTCTACTACCTCCACTGTTATCACCCACTACGCTGATGATAGTGGCAGACTGACCTATCTCAAATTCAATCAGTCAAACTCTTCTGTACTTACTGTTGTGGGGCTGTACGCCCCCAACCATAACCCTGCCAAGGATGACTTCTTTGAAAGCACCCGCTCTCTACTCAACCCCCGGGAAGACATCATCCTTCTCGGGGACTTTAACTCAGCCCCTGACCCCTCTGTGGACAGGACAAATGCGGGCGCCCTGCACCCTTCCTATGACTCACCGATTAGGCTCCAGGAGCTCATGCACTGGTGCCAGGTCGCAGATACCTGGCGGATGCTAAACCCCACCAAGCGTGGGTTTACCTTTAGAAATTCTAGCAATTTTATACAGTCATGCATTGATCTCGTCTGTCTGCCGCAGAGGTTCCTTCCAGCAGTGACCTCTACTACCTTCTTGCCATTCCCGCACTCAGACCACTGCGCAGTCACCATGTCCTTTGACATGCCATCCCCTCAGGCGAGAGGCAAAGGTTATTGGATACTGAACACCTCCCTCTTGGACGACCAAGACTACGTCTCTTCCATAAAGGCCTTCTGGGCCACGTGGAGATCTTCTAAAACTAAATTCAGATCAATTATGTCATGGTGGGATGTGGGCAAACGACACATCAAAGACCTCACGATCAAATATGCTTCCCAGAAGAGGAAAGTTGCCCGCTCCCACCGTTTTGACCTAGAAAATAGACTGACATCTCTCAAATCTCGATTGGATAATGGCGACACCACCTGCCTTACAACCTATCAAAACCTTTCAGAAGAGCTCAGAGCCCTCGATGCTCGCGAAGCTCGGGCTGCAGAGATTCGCTCGCGTGCCCAGTGGATCGAGCATGGAGAGCAATCAACGGCTTTCTTCCTCCGTCTCGAGAAACAACAACAAATCGACCGGTCCATCGACTGTATGATGGATTCTGATGGGACCCTGACGTCAAACACTGAAAATATGCTTGACATCTGGTCCGACTACTATAAATCTTTATATACAGCTCAAGACACCGACCAGGACATACAAGATGATTTCCTGGAATGCCTCAATCCACACAATTTGAACACCTCTCAATACCTCTCGTGCGAAGGCCATCTCTCTGAAGAGGAGTGTCTTTCAGCCCTCTCAGGCATGGCCTCTGGCAAATCCCCTGACTGGGACGGCTTGCCGAAGGAATTTTATATGACCTTCTGGCAGACACTTGGAGAAGACCTCGTCCAAGTCTTAAATCATTCATACACCGTCGGCATCCTACCATACAGCCAAAGGATGGCGGTGATAACCCTTGTCCATAAAAAAGGTCCAAAATTCCTATGTAAAAACTGGCGGCCCATCTCTCTGCTTACTGTTGATTGTAAGATTGCTTCAAGGGCCATTTCCATTCGCCTCAAACAAGTCATTTTTAACGTCGTCCACCCAGACCAGACGTGCTCTGTTCCCGGTCGTTTTATTGGTGAAAACATCCGTCTGGCGGAAGATGCCATTCATTTCGCAGACATGCAGAACACACCTCTCGCGGTTCTCTCGCTTGACCAGGAGAAAGCCTTCGACCGGGTAGACTGGCAGTATATGCTGCGAGTTCTGTCCGGTCTGGGCTTTGGTCCTGACTTTATCAGATGGGTCACTCTACTGTACACACAACCCATGGCTACAGTAAAAGTCAATGGGTTTTTTACTGCCCCGTTTTTGTTGACCAGAGGAGTCCGCCAGGGCTGCCCTCCTTCGGCTGCACTCTATGTGTTGGTGGCAGAGTCTTTGAGTTGTCGACTCCCATCAGAGCCTTAAAAGGCCTGTCACTCTCTCTGTCCACAGAATCTGCCATTGTATCGCAGTACGCGGACGATACAACAATTTTCGTCACATCAGACAGTGACATGAGAATAGTATTCAAAATCTATCAACTGTACGAACAGGCCTCGGGCGCGAAGCTCAATCTAGAAAAATGTAAAAGACTGTGGTGTGGCTCCTGGAGAGGGCGCACCAACCCACCTTTTGATTTACAATGGTCCTCTGTTAGCATTACACTCCTCGGCGTCACAGTTGGCCACGGCCCTCTTGTTGCAGAAAACTGGGCAGGTCGGGTCAACAGTCTCAAAAGTCCTTCACTCCTGGCGCCAGAGGACTCTATCTTTTCAGGGAAAGGCCCTCGTCCTGAACGCTCTGGCCTTGTCTGGGTTGTGGTACACGGCGACGGTCTTAACCATTCCTCCCAAAGTACTATCTGACGTCCAGTCAATTGTCTTCTCCTTCTTTTGGTCAGGAAAGAGGGAGACAATAGCTCGCAACGTGGTCTGCCTTCCACTCGACCTAGGTGGCTTTGGGTTAACGAATCCTCACCTCAAGGCTCAGGCTCTCCACTCTGTCTGGGTGCGGCGTCTGCTCTCCGGACAAGCTGGGAAGTGGACCCACCTATTTGAATACTTTGTCAACGATGCTTTCGGCACTAACCTTACGACCGTACTCGAGTGCCCTGCATACTATCCACACGATCTTCTACCAAGCTTCTACGCCTCGGTGCTAGAGTCATGGGCACTGCTCGGGGGTCATATGTCCCCCGCGGGCCTTGCCTTTCAAACCAAAATGGACTCTTCGACGCCGATAAATGCCCTCACAACTAAGACGGCATATTCCACCTTGCTGCGGGACGGTGCCACGACGCCTTCCTGCGTAGATAAATTCAACACATCCTTTCCGGGCCTAGACTGGCTGACTATCTGGAAACAGGTTCACACCTCTCCCTTGGATCGGAAAGTCTGTGACGTCTCTTGGAGGATTGCTCATGGAGCCCTCCAAACCGCTGATAGACTAAACCGTCATGGCACTACCGTAGATCCATCCTGCTTCTGTAAAAAAGCCAATGAGTCACACCAACACCTCTTTTTTGAATGTGAATTTATCACTGCTCTGTTACTGTGGGCTCAGACTCTCTTTCTGAGAGTCTGTCCCCTCAGTCCGACACTGAGAGCCCGACATCTTCTCTTTGGCTATGACAGCTCAGAGATCGACGCTGTCCCCCCAGTTTTCACTTACCTTCTACACCTCATCAAGTGCCAAGTGTGGCTAGCACATAATAATTTCCGCTTTAATGGCGTACAGCCTGACATCGTCTCAACCAAGGCCACCATCACCAGCCGCCTCAATAGACATCTGGCCATCTTCTCCAAGTCATTTCGCTCTGAGCCGAAAAGAAGATTTTTCCACCGCTCATGGAATGTCCTGGGGAAGTACTCACCCGACATTCATAGTATAGCCTTCTAAGGTTCCTACCACATCACGTATCCATCTTCAACACTATTTTCCCCAATAACCAGAATTGTCTGGGGAAATCTGTCTCAATCTAGAATTTACTCAACAATCCTTCTTCTACTCGGAGACAATGACAATCTGACTCTTGAGCTTTTGCCACTCGTCATTTACTTCTTTGGAAAGGAATCTATTTCCAATCAAAAACACTTTTCCTTTTCCGAGTCCCTGGACTCTCACTCTCCAACTCGCCTTTTTCAGAGCTTTCCAAAAAGGCAATGAGGTTGACTCTCCAACTGAGCCTGGCTAGCTCTAGAAATCTAACTCCAATCCTAAAAATAAAAATCAACAAAAAAATCAAAAACAAAAATCAAAATACCTTAAAAATCATCATCATTCGTCTCCTCCACCTTTCATCTTCATTCACATCATGTCATACCACGTCACTTCATCTCACCTCGTCAAAACCATCCCTCATATGCGGACATGTATGCGCAATACTGCGTGAACATGTCTACATATGAGTCAAATAGTTCCAAAAATCAGTAGTATTGTGTCGTGTTACGTCACTCGTGTATCGTTCGTTATGTGTCCAGGTCGGCGGGCGAAGTGGCCGCTTGCTGCCTGGCCTATTCTCTTCTATATGTCTGTATTTGTCCACTTCACGCCACGGGGAGGCGGGCCTCGAAAGCCCGGTGAGGTCGACGTCACGGTGCTGACCCTCCCTTGTCCGCCATGCTGATCCTAAATGCACCATCTAGGGTCACTGGTGAGAGTGCAAAATCAAAAAGATCAAGTGTAGTATCTGTTCTTATCAGCTTAATATCTGATACGCTGCTCATTGAGTAGCTCATATATTAAACTGATTTTTGGAACTGGGCTGTGGAAAAGAGGCTTGCCTCGTCCCAGCCACGGGTTGTCTCGGTATTGCACTACCTCCGAGTACGGCCCACTTCCCTTTGGGGAAGATTTCATTCAATAAAAAAAACGAAAAAGAAAAAAAAATCATCTTGAAGTTCTCCTTGGTTTTTTTTTTTTTTTTTTCAGAATATGTTTTGATTTTTTTAGGTCGATCGATGAAAATCTTTGTTCTGACTCAATTGGGCTTCCTGTGTAGATGTCGAAGCACAAAACTAATGGAAAAAACTAGTTGATTTCCATGGCGTGATTCGCAAGACACACGTGTGAAATTGACATAGAAAGGTGCGAACACTAAGTGAGTGTTTTTTAAGAAGTGTGATTTGACAACAAAAGATGCACGCACTTGTACTAATTCCCACATTCTAAACGAATCAAGATCAAAACAATCGAATACGATTCGGAGCGGAAGGCATACTTACCTGACGCGGGAGGTAACTGTGATCATCAAGGCAGTCCTCTCAGGGTGAGGCCCTCTCATTGCACTTCGATTGGGTTGACCCCTGCGATTACCCCAAATGTGGGTAACTCGAGCGTATAATTTCTGGTAGTGGGGACCTGCGTTCGCGCTAGTCCCCGAATATCTAAAGTCAATTGAAAATTCTCATTTCTCTTCTCTACTCACTCGAAATATTATCTGCATTTTCACTCAAAACAAACTTTGAACATCGAGAAAATAGACGAACATCCAATAGAAAAAGCAGTCAAGAAAAAAAGAAGTCTACAGCACCAGGTATTCCCAGGCGGTCACCCATCCAAGTACTAACCTGGCCCAACCAAGCTTGACTGCGGTGATCGGACGAGAACCGGTATTTTCTTGGTGGTATGGCCGTAGACAGAATATTCAGGTGGTTCTGTTGCCCTTATGTACCAGTTACGGACCACGATATTTTCAAAATCTTGCAACCTTGCTTCCGTACTCGGCAGTCGGCATTTAATCGGAAGTTTTTCGACGACACTTCGAATCTCATGAGAGGGAGCTGTCGGAACCCACACGGTTGTTCTCGTCTTGTGTGGAACTGGGAACGAGAGTGGCACAGTTCGGTATCGCTTCTCGGCCTTTTGGCTAAGATCAAGTGTAGTATCATATTTTTGGTCTTACCGGGATTCCTTTGGCGGTCGCCTTCAAGAGAGAACGCTCGTCTTCGCTTGTGGGATCATTATCAGTATCCTTGCTGGTATCCTTTGTGATAGTATTTAAGGCTTTTTAAACAATACCGGGTGGCCGTTGTCGATCCAGACCTCCGCCACTCGGCCCTCTACTTGTTGTCTATACTTCTGCCTCGTTTTCGCTCTTTCTCTGGCCCAGTCCTCCGGGAGTGGGTCGCGGGTTCGAGCCCTAGCGGGTGCACACTCTTTTTTTCTTTTTTGCATTAATTTTTTGCAAAATCTCCTCTTTTCAAATCTTTTCACTATACAGTGAGAGATTTGTGACTCTCTAACTCAATTGTCTATCTGAACTCCAAAGTTTAATTTTTAAAGTTATTGTGCCATCAGGCCTTGGCCTCTGGTGCAAGGCTCCAATCAATTTTTTGCGGGCGCTCGTTGCGGCTAGTTGGCTGCTTCGAGGTTAGTCCCTGTTTTTTGTGTATATCCGTAACTTGAATTTTTTGGGTTCCTGCTAGCCGGGTGAAAAGACCGCCTTTTTTTCATTGTCGTTGCTTTTTTCCGGTTCTGGCTAGTGGGGTGAGTCCCCCTTTTTGTTTTTGTTAATTTTTTCTGGGTACCTACTGGCTGGGTGAAAAGACCGCCATTTTTTCACTGTCGTTGTTTTTTTCGGTTCTGGCCAGTGGGGTGAATCCCCGTTTGTTTTTTCAAACTAATTTTTGGGCGCCTGTGGTCACCGCAAGGTACTGCGGGGTGAGTCCCCCTTTGATTTTTTGAGCTTCGGCTCTGTAACTGGGTGTTAGCCCATATTACTGTAACTCTCCAATTTTGTACAAACATGAGTGCTCTTGTTGTAAAACGGCCGGACACTCTGGAACTTACTCTGCCGGCGTATTACCGGCAGCGAAATCTTCAGGTCTCTCGTGACCAAATGTGCAATTCAGTTCTAAATCTTCTTGGCCGTGATGCGGCAAATTCTATTAAGTGCCTACAACGTTCTTCTTCAGGTGGATCCTTCAGGGTCACCTTCAAACCAAACAAGGAGGCCCTGAAGGATCGCCTTCTTATGGAGGGAATTATCCTCCATAACACACCCGTTTTTTTTCGAGAGAGTGAGCCGAGGGGCTCATCTGTCTTAATTCAAAATCTGCCGACTGAGGTGCCGGATACTGCCCTCGGTCGGCATTTTAGCCATTATGGGCAAATAAGGAAGATAGTGCGGGCGAAGGACGCCCTGGGGATTGAGACGGGTGATCGCCGTATGTTGATCACCCTCTCTCATCACATCCCCAATCTAATGCATGTTGGGAAATTTTCATGTCTTGTAAATTACCAAGGGCAGCCTATGTGTTGCCACCATTGTAACTGGTGGGGGCACACCTACCGACGCTGCCCCTTCAGGGGAGCATGCCGGCACTGCGGCGACAAGGGCCACCACTCTGAGAAGTGTACTCAGGGTGCTGTCCTCCCTCCTCCTTATCCAGTGGACGGGCTGTGCCCTGATGAGGCGCACCCGGCCAACTGTCCAAATGCTGATACTGATCAACAACCTTCTACTGATCCTCCTGCTCCTCCTGACGAGGAGGCGGATATTCTTGGGTCCACGTCTGACATTAGTGACATGGACGAGGATGGGGATGGTGGTGGCTCGGCTGGGCCATCGGCGGTGGACTCCCTGGTAGATGTTGACCCCGATGCTCCCGGGCGGGCGGCCACCACTCAGCTGTCCCCCTCTCCCTCCCTATCACACTTAGCTGAATCTGCTGAGACTCCCATGGAGTCTCAGCCTCTTTTCTCATCTTCAGAGGGCACTCAGCCCTCTTCCTCAACAGAGGGGACTCCGGTTTCAGAGTCCCCGGACATTTCTTCCTTTTCTTCGTCGCAGGGCACAAGCTCTGTGGACATCGGGGCCTTTTCGACCCCATCGACGCCCTCTGAGGTCAAAACTCCTTTGCAGCCGCCTATCCCTAGCGGCATCTCATACCGGGATGTTGCACAGAAGGGGAAGGCGGCTCGCGCTCAAGCTCAGCCTGTATCTCTGAAAAGACTGGCGAAGGGTCCGCCTGAGGCGACCAACCCTAAGCCGGTCAGGAAGAAGAAGTAATTCTTCCTCCTATCTCTTTTTTCTCTAATTCACTTTAAAAAAAGCCATGGCTGCGTTGACTGTAAATGCGCGGGGATTGAGGGACCCAGCCAAGAGGAATGCCTTCATCTTTTGGCTGGAGTCCCTCAGGTACGATATCATCTGCATCCAGGAGACCCACTGTGTCAGTGAGGCGGAGATGGCCTCCTGGTTCGCCCACTCTTCTTTTACACCTTTTGGTTCCTTTGGCACCAGCCGATCGGCTGGTGTCCTCTGTCTTGTAAAGCGGACGTCAGCCATTACAGTTTCTCGTCAATTTTCTTCTGATGACGGGCGGGTAGTGGTCCTTGATATGGAGCTTGACTCCCATCGATTCCAGCTGGCCACTATCTATGCCCCGAATCATAACCCTGAAAAAACTGACTTCTTTCTGGGGTTATCTGACCTTCTTGACCCTCTCGCGGATGTCCTGATTCTGGGCGACTTCAACTCTGTGGTCGACCCAGATCTTGACCGAGTCTCTTCTGTCCCCCTGCATAGCTCTTATGACTGCTCAGGGGTGATATCTCAGATGATGGAGGACTTTGGGTTGGTGGATGCCTGGAGGCACGTCAATCCAAATACACGCCAGTACTCTTTCTTTTCAAATTCTGGATTGTCCAGATCCAGAATTGATCTTGCCTGCCTACCGCAGGACTGTAATATTAAGTCTTGCCATATGTTTGTCTGCCCCCACTCTGATCACTCTGCAGTGGGGGTTAACTTTTCTTTTTCTAGTGAGTGCTTCCATGGACCAGGTCTGTGGAAGCTAAATACTTCTATACTTGAAAACGATGAATATAAAATGCTCATCGCTGATTTCTGGTGCAAGTGGCAGGCTCGCCGTCACTTGTACCAATCTTGCCTCGTCTGGTGGGACCTTGGGAAGGCCCACATAAAACGCCTGACCATATCTTTTTCCTCCAAGATTAAAAGGAGGAAGTCTCTCAGGAGAACATCGCTGGAGAATCGCTTGGCCATTCTCAAGAGGGCCATCGACTCTGGCGATGTCTCCTGTCTTGTAGAATTTAATCAGATCAAGACTTCTCTCTCTGAGCTGGACTCGGAGGAGGCTAGGGCCGCCTATGTTCGCTCCCGTCTTCGCTGGATCGAGGATGGCGAGCAGTCCAACTCTTTTTTCCTTCGCCTTGAGAGGCAGAACAAACAGAAGCAAAACATCTCGTCTATCAAAGATTCTTCTGGGGTCCTCCACTCCGACATATCTGAAATGCTCGGGGTCTGGAGGGCCTTCTATCAAAACCTCTTCTCTGGGCTCACTGTCGACCCGGAGATGCAGGAAACCTTTTTCTCTTCTCTGGAGCGGCGGCTCTCGCAGGAGGACTCAGCCTCCTGTGAGGGCCCTCTCACTCCGGATGAATGTCTATCTGCTCTGCGAGGTATGGCATCTAACAAGACTCCAGGGGTGGATGGCCTCCCCAAGGAATTTTATCTGACTTTCTGGGACACCCTGGGTCCTGATCTTGTGAGCGTTTTGAATTCGGCCCATGACTCTGGCTTGCTCTCTTATAGCCAGAGGCATGGTGCGATAACACTTATCTTTAAAAAGGGCTCCAAAACTGAATGTAAAAACTATCGGCCAATCTCCTTGCTCTGCGTTGACTACAAGATTGCCTCTCGGGTGATCTGTGGTCGTCTGCGTGGGGTGATTGGTTCCATTGTCTCGGAGGATCAGACTTGCTGCGTTCCTGGGAGGTTCATTGGTGAAAACATTCGCCTCCTCCAGGACGCAGTCACCTACTCTACTGAAACTGACCAGCCACTCGCCCTTCTCTCTCTAGATCAAGAGAAGGCTTTCGATCGAGTGGACTGGTCATATCTCTTCTCTCTGCTGGATAGACTGGGCTTTGGCCCAAATTTCATCTCGTGGGTCCGTCTCTTTTACACGGATCCACGCGCATCTATCTTAGTGAATGGCTTCATCACTGAGCCCTTCCAACTCTTTAGAGGGGTGCGCCAAGGGTGCCCCCTCTCTGCTTCTCTCTATGTCTTAATTGCAGAGTCGTTGGCGTGCCGATTGAGGGCCTCCCCAGTGCTTGGCGGACTCACATTGCCGCTGGGCGGGGATAGGGCTCTCATATCGCAGTACGCTGACGACACAACACTTCTTCTTACGTCAGATTTTCAAATCTGCACTGTTTTTAAAGTGTACGCTGACTATGAGCTGGCCTCGGGAGCAAAGCTAAACATGTCAAAGTGTAAAGGGCTTTGGTGTGGCTCCTGGGCTGGCCGTACTTCTCCTCCTGTGGACCTGCAGTGGTCCTCCTCGCAGCTGGACTGCCTGGGGGTCACTGTGGGCCCAGGAGATCTGACTAACTTGAACTGGGATTCTCGTCTGGAATCTCTCTCTCGCTGCCTTCACTCGTGGAGACAGCGAGCTCTAACACTTTCTGGAAAGGCCCTGGTGGCCAACACGCTCGCTCTCTCTGGCCTCTGGTATACGGCATCGGTTGTCTGCATGCCGGAGCCAGTGGCCAAGTCAATCAGATCCCTGGTTTTCTCTTTCTTCTGGTCGGGGGGTCGCGATCTCGTTAAGAGATCGTCTATGATTCTGCCCACCGGCCAGGGAGGGTTTGGTCTGGTTGACCCGGCTCTCAAGACTCTATCACTCCATGCCTTCTGGGTGAAGCGCTTTGGTTCGCCTGGGGGGAAATGGAGGCACTTTTTTCAGTACTACTGTAGGGTGAGACTGGGGACTCCAGCAGAGGAGGTCCTGTCTCACCCAGCTTATTATCCGTCACATCTCTTGCCGGCATTCTACGCCTCAGTTCTCACTGCTTGGGCCCTGGTTGATGGGCATCGCGCCGTTGACCAGGCTCTGGCCTTTTCATCAGCTGATGATGCCCCCATAGGGGTGGCATCCAGCACTGCCAAGGGACTGCATCAGAAACTGGTCTCGGTCCATGGGGAGGTCCCTCACTGTGTGGAGAAATTCCAGCCCTCCTTTGGACCCCTTTACTGGCCCGAGACCTGGTCTCAAATCCACTTTCTACCTTTGGATCGAAAGGTGCGCGATGTCTCGTGGCGTATTGCACACGGCATCGTGTACACGGCCGATCGCGTCACTTTCAGAGGGAATGTTGACCCTCTTTGCTTCTGTGGGCAGGCAGACGAGACACAAGACCACCTCTTCTTTCACTGCCCATTTATCTCCTCTTTACTTCTCTGGGCGCAGACGCTGTTCTTGAGGGTCACACCTCTGAGCCCTTCTCTGCGTCTGCGCCACCTTCTTTTCGGTTACGACACAGACGAGAGGGACATTGTCCCTCCCGTCTTTTTCTATCTGCTGTGCGTAATCAAGTACTTTGTATGGATTGCCAGGAATGGGTCCCGCTTTGACGGAGTCATTCCTGATCAAACTCGGGTGTTGGCGCAGGTGGTGTCAAGGCTCAACACCCACCTCTTGTCTTACTCGAAGCGGTTCACTTCGGACCGTAGGCGCCGTTTCTTTAATCGATCGTGGAATGTTCTGGGGAAGTTTGCCCCAGACATTAAAACCATCACCTTCAGCTCTTAATTTCTCTTGAGAGCATGCGGTCTCCTTCACTGGCAGTACTGCATGACTCTGACTTGTCTCGAGGTGCCAGGGCGTGGAGGCAACTCTGCGACCCTGCCTGGATCTTTTCTTGAGAGCGCACGGCATCCTGTTCTGATGTCGTGTGACTCTGTCTTCTTGTTCTCGACCGGGATAGGCATGAACCATGTCCCGGTCTCTTCTACGATACAATAATTGTCTAATTCTCTTGAGGGCATGTGGTCTCCTTTGCTGGCAGTACTGCATGACTCTGACTTGTCCTGAATTACCAGGGCGTGGGGGCAACCCTATGACTCTGTCTTGATGTCTTCTTGAGAGCGCACGGCATCCTGTTCTGATGTCGTGTGACTCTGTCTTTTTGTTCTTGACTGGGATAGGCATGAACCATGTCCCGGTCTCTTCTACGATACAAAAATTTTCTAATTCTCTTGAGAGCATGTGGTCTCCTTTGCTGGCAGCACTGCATGACTCTGACTCTTCTTGAATTACCAGGGCGTGGGGGCAACCCTATGACCCTGTCTTGATGTCTTCTTGAGAGCGCACGATATCCTGCCCTGGTATCGTGTGACTCTGTCTTCTTGCTCTTGACCAGGATAGGCTTGAACCTTGTCCTGGTTTCTTCTTCAATACAAAAATGCTCAAATCCCTTGAGAGCACGCGGTCTCCTTCGTTGGCAGCACTGCGTGACTCTCTCTGTCATCTGTCAGGGCATGGAGGCAACTCTGTGTCCCTGGCCTTCTTCTGTGGCACGGGAAAAGGCTTGAACCTTGTCCCTGCCTCTCTAACAACAATCTAAAAAACCTCTTCTATTTTGAACTTTCTTCTCAGGGTAGAGGCTTGAACTTCGACCCTGTTCTTTTTACAAAATCTTAAAAAATTTCAAATGTTATTCGTTTTTCGTTTTTTGTGGTTCAGTGTTTTGGTTTCAGTAGTGTTGGTCTTTGTCTGGTGTTTGTCTTCACCCAGTTTCGTATCTTTCCTGGGTCCATTTGGAAACATAAAAAGATCAAGTGTAGTATCATATTTTTGGTCTTACCGGGATTCCTTTGGCGGTCGCCTTCAAGAGAGAACGCTCGTCTTCGCTTGTGGGATCATTATCAGTATCCTTGCTGGTATCCTTTGTGATAGTATTTAAGGCTTTTTAAACAATACCGGGTGGCCGTTGTCGATCCAGACTTCCGCCACTCGGCCCTCTACTTGTTGTCTATACTTCTGCCTCGTTTTCGCTCTTTCTCTGGCCCAGTCCTCCGGGAGTGGGTCGCGGGTTCGAGCCCTAGCGGGTGCACACTCTTTTTTTCTTTTTTGCATAAATTTTTTGCAAAATCTCCTTTTCTCAAATCTTTTCACTATACAGTGAGAGATTTGTGACTCTCTAACTCAATTGTCTATCTGAACTCCAAAGTTTAATTTTTAAAGTTCTTGTGCCATCAGGCCTTGGCCTCTGGTGCAAGGCTCGAATCAATTTTTTGTGGGCGCTCGTTGCGGCTAGTTGGCTGCTTCGAGGCTAGTCCCTGTTTTTTGTGTATATCCGTAACTTGAATTTTTTGGGTTCCTGCTAGCCGGGTGAAAAGACCGCCTTTTTTTCATTGTCGTTGCTTTTTTCCGGTTCTGGCTAGTGGGGTGAGTCCCCCTTTTTGTTTTTGTTAATTTTTTCTGGGTACCTACTGGCTGGGTGAAAAGACCGCCATTTTTTCACTGTCGTTGTTTTTTTCGGTTCTGGCCAGTGGGGTGAATCCCCGTTTGTTTTTTCAAACTAATTTTTGGGCGCCTGTGGTCACCGCAAGGTACTGCGGGGTGAGTCCCCCTTTGATTTTTTGAGCTTCGGCTCTGTAACTGGGTGTTAGCCCATATTACTGTAACTCTCCAATTTTGTACAAACATGAGTGCTCTTGTTGTAAAACGGCCGGACACTCTGGAACTTACTCTGCCGGCGTATTACCGGCAGCGAAATCTTCAGGTCTCTCGTGACCAAATGTGCAATTCAGTTCTAAATCTTCTTGGCCGTGATGCGGCAAATTCTATTAAGTGCCTACAACGTTCTTCTTCAGGTGGATCCTTCAGGGTCACCTTCAAACCAAACAAGGAGGCCCTGAAGGATCGCCTTCTTATGGAGGGAATTATCCTCCATAACACACCCGTTTTTTTTCGAGAGAGTGAGCCGAGGGGCTCATCTGTCTTAATTCAAAATCTGCCGACTGAGGTGCCGGATACTGCCCTCGGTCGGCATTTTAGCCAGTATGGGCAAATAAGGAAGATAGTGCGGGCGAAGGACGCCCTGGGGATTGAGACGGGTGATCGCCGTATGTTGATCACCCTCTCTCATCACATCCCCAATCTAATGCATGTTGGGAAATTTTCATGTCTTGTAAATTACCAAGGGCAGCCTATGTGTTGCCACCATTGTAACTGGTGGGGGCACACCTACCGACGCTGCCCCTTCAGGGGAGCATGCCGGCACTGCGGCGACAAGGGCCACCACTCTGAGAAGTGTACTCAGGGTGCTGTCCTCCCTCCTCCTTATCCAGTGGACGGGCTGTGCCCTGATGAGGCGCACCCGGCCATTTGTCCAAATACTGATACTGATCAACAACCTTCTACTGATCCTCCTGCTCCTCCTGACGAGGAGGCGGATATTCTTGGGTCCACGTCTGACATTAGTGACATGGACGAGGATGGGGATGGTGGTGGCTCGGCTGGGCCATCGGCGGTGGACTCCCTGGTAGATGTTGACCCCGATGCTCCCGGGCGGGCGGCCACCACTCAGCTGTCCCCCTCTCCCTCCCTATCACACTTAGCTGAATCTGCTGAGACTCCCATGGAGTCTCAGCCTCTTTTCTCATCTTCAGAGGGCACTCAGCCCTCTTCCTCAACAGAGGGGACTCCGGTTTCAGAGTCCCCGGACATTTCTTCCTTTTCTTCGTCGCAGGGCACAAGCTCTGTGGACATCGGGGCCTTTTCGACCCCATCGACGCCCTCTGAGGTCAAAACTCCTTTGCAGCCGCCTATCCCTAGCGGCATCTCATACCGGGATGTTGCACAGAAGGGGAAGGCGGCTCGCGCTCAAGCTCAGCCTGTATCTCTGAAAAGACTGGCGAAGGGTCCGCCTGAGGCGACCAACCCTAAGCCGGTCAGGAAGAAGAAGTAATTCTTCCTCCTATCTCTTTTTTCTCTAATTCATTTTTGTTTTTTAAAAAAACAGCCATGGCTGCGTTGACTGTAAATGCGCGGGGATTGAGGGACCCAGCCAAGAGGAATGCCTTCATCTTTTGGCTGGAATCCCTCAGGTACGATATCATCTGCATCCAGGAGACCCACTGTGTCAGTGAGGCGGAGATGGCCTCCTGGTTTGCACACTCTTCTTTTACACCTTTTGGTTCCTTTGGCACCAGCCGATCCGCTGGTGTCCTCTGTCTTGTAAAGCGGACGTCAGCCATTACAGTTTCTCGTCAATTTTCTTCTGATGACGGGCGGGTAGTGGTCCTTGATATGGAGCTTGACTCCCATCGATTCCAGCTGGCCACTATTTATGCCCCGAATCATAACCCTGAAAAAACTGACTTCTTTCTGGGTTTATCTGACCTTCTTGACCCTCTCGCGGATGTCCTGATTCTGGGCGACTTCAACTCTGTGGTCGACCCAGATCTTGACCGAGTCTCTTCTGTCCCCCTGCACAGCTCTTACGACTGCTCAGGGGTGATATCTCAGATGATGGAGGACTTTGGGTTGGTGGATGCCTGGAGGCACGCCAATCCAAATACACGCCAGTACTCTTTCTTTTCAAATTCTGGATTGTCTAGATCCAGAATTGATCTTGCCTGCCTACCGCAGGACTGTAATATTAAGTCTTGCCATATGTTTGTCTGCCCCCACTCTGATCACTCTGCAGTGGGGGTTAACTTTTCTTTTTCTCGTGAGTGCTTCCATGGACCAGGTCTGTGGAAGCTAAATACTTCTATACTTGAAAACGATGAATATAAAATGCTCATCGCTGATTTCTGGTGCAAGTGGCAGGCTCGCCGTCACTTGTACCAATCTTGCCTCGTCTGGTGGGACCTTGGGAAGGCCCACATAAAACGCCTGACCATATCTTTTTCCTCCAAGGTTAAAAGGAGGAAGTCTCTCAGGAGAACATCGCTGGAGAATCGCTTGGCCATTCTCAAGAGGGCCATCGACTCTGGCGATGTCTCCTGTCTTGTAGAATTTAATCAGATCAAGACTTCTCTCTCTGAGCTGGACTCGGAGGAGGCTAGGGCCGCCTATGTTCGCTCCCGTCTTCGCTGGATCGAGGATGGCGAGCAGTCCAACTCTTTTTTCCTTCGCCTTGAGAGGCAGAACAAACAGAAGCAAAACATCTCGTCTATCAAAGATTCTTCTGGGGTCCTCCACTCCGACATATCTGAAATGCTCGGGGTCTGGAGGGCCTTCTATCAAAACCTCTTCTCTGGGCTCACTGTCGACCCGGAGATGCAAGAAACCTTTTTCTCTTCTCTGGAGCGGCGGCTCTCGCAGGAGGACTCAGCCTCCTGTGAGGGCCCTCTCACTCCGGATGAATGTCTATCTGCTCTGCGGGGTATGGCATCTAACAAGACTCCAGGGGTGGATGGCCTCCCCAAGGAATTTTATCTGACTTTCTGGGACACCCTGGGTCCTGATCTTGTGAGCGTTCTGAATTCGGCCCATGACTCTGGTTTGCTCTCTTATAGTCAGAGGCATGGTGCGATAACACTTATCTTTAAAAAGGGCTCCAAAACTGAATGTAAAAACTATCGGCCAATCTCCTTGCTCTGCGTTGACTACAAGATTGCCTCTCGGGTGATCTGTGGTCGTCTGCGTGGGGTGATTGGTTCCATTGTCTCGGAGGATCAGACTTGCTGCGTTCCTGGGAGGTTCATTGGTGAAAACATTCGCCTCCTCCAGGACGCAGTCACCTACTCTACTGAAACTGACCAGCCACTCGCCCTTCTCTCTCTAGATCAAGAGAAGGCTTTCGATCGAGTGGACTGGTCATATCTCTTCTCTCTGCTGGATAGACTGGGCTTTGGCCCAAATTTCATCTCGTGGGTCCGTCTCTTTTACACGGACCCACGCGCATCTATCTTAGTGAATGGCTTCATCACTGAGCCCTTCCAACTCTTTAGAGGGGTGCGCCAAGGGTGCCCCCTCTCTGCTTCTCTCTATGTCTTAATTGCAGAGTCGTTGGCGTGCCGATTGAGGGCCTCCCCAGTGCTTGGCGGACTCACATTGCCGCTGGGCGGGGATAGGGCTCTCATATCGCAGTACGCTGACGACACAACACTTCTTCTTACGTCAGATTTTCAAATCTGCACTGTTTTTAAAGTGTACGCTGACTATGAGCTGGCCTCGGGAGCAAAGCTAAACATGTCAAAGTGTAAAGGGCTTTGGTGTGGCTCCTGGGCTGGCCGTACTTCTCCTCCTGTGGACCTGCAGTGGTCCTCCTCGCAGCTGGACTGCCTGGGGGTCACTGTGGGCCCAGGAGATCTGACTAACTTGAACTGGGATTCTCGTCTGGAATCTCTCTCTCGCTGCCTTCACTCGTGGAGACAGCGAGCTCTAACACTTTCTGGAAAGGCCCTGGTGGCCAACACGCTCGCTCTCTCTGGCCTCTGGTATACGGCATCGGTTGTCTGCATGCCGGAGCCAGTGGCCAAGTCAATCAGATCCCTGGTTTTCTCTTTCTTCTGGTCGGGGGGTCGCGATCTCGTTAAGAGATCGTCTATGATTCTGCCCACCGGCCAGGGAGGGTTTGGTCTGGTTGACCCGGCTCTCAAGACTCTATCACTCCATGCCTTCTGGGTGAAGCGCTTTGGTTCGCCTGGGGGGAAATGGAGGCACTTTTTTCAGTACTACTGTAGGGTGAGACTGGGGACTCCAGCAGAGGAGGTCCTGTCTCACCCAGCTTATTATCCGTCACATCTCTTGCCGGCATTCTACGCCTCAGTTCTCACTGCTTGGGCCCTGGTTGATGGGCATCGCGCCGTTGACCAGGCTCTGGCCTTTTCATCAGCTGATGATGCCCCCATAGAGGTGGCATCCAGCACTGCCAAGGGACTGCATCAGAAACTGGTCTCGGTCCATGGGGAGGTCCCTCACTGTGTGGAGAAATTCCAGCCCTCCTTTGGACCCCTCTACTGGCCCGAGACCTGGTCTCAAATCCACTTTCTACCTTTGGATCGAAAGGTGCGCGATGTCTCGTGGCGTATTGCACACGGCATCGTGTACACGGCCGATCGCGTCACTTTCAGAGGGAATGTTGACCCTCTTTGCTTCTGTGGGCAGGCAGACGAGACACAAGACCACCTCTTCTTTCACTGCCCATTTATCTCCTCTTTACTTCTCTGGGCGCAGACGCTGTTCTTGAGGGTCACACCTCTGAGCCCTTCTCTGCGTCTGCGCCACCTTCTTTTCGGTTACGACACAGACGAGAGGGACATTGTCCCTCCCGTCTTTTTCTATCTGCTGTGCGTAATCAAGTACTTTGTATGGATTGCCAGGAATGGGTCCCGCTTTGACGGAGTCATTCCTGATCAAACTCGGGTGTTGGCGCAGGTGGTGTCAAGGGTCAACACCCACCTCTTGTCTTACTCGAAGCGGTTCACTTCGGACCGTAGGCGCCGTTTCTTTAATCGATCGTGGAATGTTCTGGGGAAGTTTGCCCCAGACATTAAAACCATCACCTTCAGCTCTTAATTTCTCTTGAGAGCATGCGGTCTCCTTCACTGGCAGTACTGCATGACTCTGACTTGTCTCGAGATGCCAGGGCGTGGAGGCAACTCTGCGACCCTGCCTGGATCTTTTCTTGAGAGCGCACGGCATCCTGTTCTGATGTCGTGTGACTCTGTCTTCTTGTTCTCGACCGGGATAGGCATGAACCATGTCCCGGTCTCTTCTACGATACAATAATTGTCTAATTCTCTTGAGAGCATGTGGTCTCCTTTGCTGGCAGTACTGCATGACTCTGACTTGTCTTGAATTACCAGGGCGTGGGGGCAACCCTATGACTCTGTCTTGATGTCCTCTTGAGAGCGCACGGCATCCTGTTCTGATGTCGTGTGACTCTGTCTTTTTGTTCTTGACTGGGATAGGCATGAACCATGTCCCGGTCTCTTCTACGATACAAAAATTTTCTAATTCTCTTGAGAGCATGTGGTCTCCTTTGCTGGCAGCACTGCATGACTCTGACTTGTCTTGAATTACCAGGGCGTGGGGGCAACCCAATGACCCTGTCTTGATGTCTTCTTGAGAGCGCACGATATCCTGCCCTGGTATCGTGTGACTCTGTCTTCTTGCTCTTGACCAGGATAGGCTTGAACCTTGTCCTGGTTTCTTCTTCAATACAAAAATGCTCAAATCCCTTGAGAGCACGCGGTCTCTTTCGTTGGCAGCACTGCGTGACTCTCTCTGTCATCTGTCAGGGCATGGAGGCAACTCTGTGTCCCTGGCCTTCTTCTGTGGCAAGGGAAAAGGCTTGAACCTTGTCCCTGCCTCTCTAACAACAATCTAAAAAACCTCTTCTATTTTGAACTTTCTTCTCAGGGTAGAGGCTTGAACTTCGACCCTGTTCTTTTTACAAAATCTTAAAAATTTCAAGTTTTATTCGTTTTTCGTTTCTTGTGGTTCAGTGTTTTGGTTTCAGTAGTGTTGGTCTTTGTCTGGTGTTTGTCTTCACCCAGTTTCGTATCTTTCCTGGGTCCATTTGGAAACATAAAAAAGATCAAGTGTAGTATCATATTTTTGGTCTTACCGGGATTCCTTTGGCGGTCGCCTTCAAGAGAGAACGCTCGTCTTCGCTTGTGGGATCATTATCAGTATCCTTGCTGGTATCCTTTGTGATAATATTTAAGGCTTTTTAAACAATACCGGGTGGCCGTTGTCGATCCAGACCTCCGCCACTCGGCCCTCTACTTGTTGTCTATACTTCTGCCTCGTTTTCGCTCTTTCTCTGGCCCAGTCCTCCGGGAGTGGGTCGCGGGTTCGAGCCCTAGCGGGTGCACACTCTTTTTTTCTTTTTTGCATAATTTTTTTGCAAAACCTCCTCTTTTCAAATCTTTTCACTATACAGTGAGAGATTTGTGACTCTCTAACTCAATTGTCTATCTGAACTCCAAAGTTTAATTTTTAAAGTTATTTTGCCATCAGGCCTTGGCCTCTGGTGCAAGGCTCGAATCAATTTTTTGTGGGCGCTCGTTGCGGCTAGTTGGCTGCTTCGAGGTTAGTCCCTGTTTTTTGTGTATATCCGTAACTTGAATTTTTTGGGTTCCTGCTAGCCGGGTGAAAAGACCGCCTTTTTTCATTGTCGTTGCTTTTTTCCGGTTCTGGCTAGTGGGGTGAGTCCCCCTTTTTGTTTTTGTTAATTTTTTCTGGGTACCTACTGGCTGGGTGAAAAGACCGCCATTTTTTCACTGTCGTTGTTTTTTTCGGTTCTGGCCAGTGGGGTGAATCCCCGTTTGTTTTTTCAAACTAATTTTTGGGCGCCTGTGGTCACCGCAAGGTACTGCGGGGTGAGTCCCCCTTTGATTTTTTGAGCTTCGGCTCTGTATCTGGGTGTTAGCCCATATTACTGTAACTCTCAAATTTTGTACAAACATGAGTGCTCTTGTTGTAAAACGGCCGGACACTCTGGAACTTACTCTGCCGGCGTATTACCGGCAGCGAAATCTTCAGGTCTCTCGTGACCAAATGTGCAATTCCGTCTTTAATCTACTTGGCCGTGATGCGGCAAATTCTATTAAGTGCCTACAACGTTCTTCTTCAGGTGGATCCTTCAGGGTCACCTTCAAACCAAACAAGGAGGCCCTGAAGGATCGCCTTCTCATGGAGGGAATTATCCTCCATAACACACCCGTTTTTTTTCGAGAGAGTGAGCCGAGGGGCTCATCTGTCTTAATTCAAAATCTGCCGACTGAGGTGCCGGATACTGCCCTCGGTCGGCATTTTAGCCAGTATGGGCAAATAAGGAAGATAGTGCGGGCGAAGGACGCCCTGGGGATTGAGACGGGTGATCGCCGTATGTTGATCACCCTCTCTCATCATATCCCCAATCTAATGCATGTGGGGAAATTTTCTTGTCTTGTAAATTACCAAGGGCAGCCTATGTGTTGCCACCACTGTAACTGGTGGGGGCACACCTACCGACGCTGCCCCTTCAGGGGAGCATGCCGGCACTGCGGCGACAAGGGCCACCACTCTGAGAAGTGTACTCAGGGTGCTGTCCTCCCTCCTCCTTATCCAGTGGACGGGCTGTGCCCTGATGAGGCGCACCCGGCCATTTGTCCAAATACTGATACTGATCAACAACCTTCTACTGATCCTCCTGCTCCTCCTGATGAGGAGGCGGATATTCTTGGGTCCGCGTCTGACATTAGTGACATGGACGAGGATGGGGATGGTGGTGGCTCGGCTGGGCCATCGGCGGTGGACTCCCTGGTAGATGTTGACCCCGATGCTCCCGGGCGGGCGGCCACCACTCAGCTGTCCCCCTCTCCCTCCCTATCAAACTTAGCTGAATCTGCTGAGACTCCCATGGAGTCTCAGCCTCTTTTCTCATCTTCAGAGGGCACTCAGCCCTCTTCCTCAACAGAGGGGACTCCGGTTTCAGAGTCCCCTGACATTTCTTCCTTTTCTTCGTCGCAGGGCACAAGCTCTGTGGACATCGGGGCCTTTTCGACCCCATCGACGCCCTCTGAGGTCAACACTCCTTTGCAGCCGCCTATCCCTAGCGGCATCTCATACCGAGATGTTGCACAGAAGGGGAAGGCGGCTCGCGCTCAAGCTCAGCCTGTATCTCTGAAAAGACTGGCGAAGGGTCCGCCTGAGGCGACCAACCCTAAGCCGGTCAGGAAGAAGAAGTAATTCTTCTTCCTATCTTTTTTTTCTCTAATTCATTTTTGGCTTTTAAAAAACAGCCATGGCTGCGTTGACTGTAAATGCGCGGGGATTGAGGGACCCAGCCAAGAGGAATGCCTTCATCTTTTGGCTGGAGTCCCTCGGTTACGATATCATCTGCATCCAGGAGACCCACTGTGTCAGTGAGGCGGAGATGGCCTCCTGGTTTGCACACTCTTCTTTCACACCTTTTGGTTCCTTTGGCACCAGCCGATCGGCTGGTGTCCTCTGTCTTGTAAAGCGGACGTCAGCCATTACAGTTTCTCGTCAATTTTCTTCTGATGACGGGCGGGTAGTGGTCCTTGATATGGAGCTTGACTCCCATCGATTCCAGCTGGCCACTATTTATGCCCCGAATCATAACCCTGAAAAAACTGACTTCTTTCTGGGTTTATCTGACCTTCTTGACCCTCTCGCGGATGTCCTGATTCTGGGCGACTTCAACTCTGTGGTCGACCCAGATCTTGACCGAGTCTCTTCTGTCCCCCTGCACAGCTCTTACGACTGCTCAGGGGTGATATCTCAGATGATGGAGGACTTTGGGTTGGTGGATGCCTGGAGGCATGTCAACCCAAATACACGCCAGTACTCTTTCTTTTCAAATTCTGGATTGTCCAGATCCAGAATTGATCTTGCCTGCCTACCGCAGGACTGTAATATTAAGTCTTGCCATATGTTTGTCTGCCCCCACTCTGATCACTCTGCAGTGGGGGTTAACTTTTCTTTTTCTAGTGAGTGCTTCCATGGACCAGGTCTGTGGAAGCTAAATACTTCTATACTTGAAAACGATGAATATAAAATGCTCATCGCTGATTTCTGGTGCAAGTGGCAGGCTCGCCGTCACTTGTACCAATCTTGCCTCGTCTGGTGGGACCTTGGGAAGGCCCACATAAAACGCCTGACCATATCTTTTTCCTCCAAGATTAAAAGGAGGAAGTCTCTCAGGAGAACATCGCTGGAGAATCGCTTGGCCATTCTCAAGAGGGCCATCGACTCTGGCGATGTCTCCTGTCTTGTAGAATTTAATCAGATCAAGACTTCTCTCTCTGAGCTGGACTCGGAGGAGGCTAGGGCAGCTTATGTTCGCTCCCGTCTTCGCTGGATCGAGGATGGCGAGCAGTCCAACTCTTTTTTCCTTCGCCTTGAGAGGCAGAACAAACAGAAGCAAAACATCTCGTCTATCAAAGATTCTTCTGGGGTCCTCCACTCCGACATATCTGAAATGCTCGGGGTCTGGAGGGCCTTCTATCAAAACCTCTTCTCTGGGCTCACTGTCGACCCGGAGATGCAAGAAACCTTTTTCTCTTCTCTGGAGCGGCGGCTCTCGCAGGAGGACTCAGCCTCCTGTGAGGGCCCTCTCACTCCGGATGAATGTCTATCTGCTCTGCGGGGGATGGCATCTAACAAGACTCCAGGGGTGGATGGCCTCCCCAAGGAATTTTATCTGACTTTCTGGGACACCCTGGGTCCTGATCTTGTGAGCGTTTTGAATTCGGCCCATGACTCTGGCTTGCTCTCTTATAGTCAGAGGCATGGTGCGATAACACTTATCTTTAAAAAGGGCTCCAAAGCTGAATGTAAAAACTATCGGCCAATCTCCTTGCTCTGCGTTGACTACAAGATTGCCTCTCGGGTGATCTGTGGTCGTCTGCGTGGGGTGATTGGTTCCATTGTCTCGGAGGATCAGACTTGCTGCGTTCCTGGGAGGTTCATTGGTGAAAACATTCGCCTCCTCCAGGACGCAGTCACCTACTCTACTGAAACTGACCAGCCACTCGCCCTTCTCTCTCTAGATCAAGAGAAGGCTTTCGATCGAGTGGACTGGTCATATCTCTTCTCTCTGCTGGCTAGACTGGGCTTTGGCCCAAATTTCATCTCGTGGGTCCGTCTCTTCTACACGGATCCACGCGCATCTATCTTAGTGAATGGCTTCATCACTGAGCCCTTCCAACTCTTTAGAGGGGTGCGCCAAGGGTGCCCCCTCTCTGCTTCTCTCTATGTCTTAATTGCAGAGTCGTTGGCGTGCCGATTGAGGGCCTCCCCAGTGCTTGGCGGACTCACATTGCCGCTGGGTGGGGATAGGGCTCTCATATCGCAGTACGCTGACGACACAACACTTCTTCTTACGTCAGATTTTCAAATCTGCACTGTTTTCAAAATTTACTCTGACTATGAGCTGGCCTCGGGAGCAAAGCTAAACATGTCAAAGTGTAAAGGGCTTTGGTGTGGCTCCTGGGCTGGCCGTACTTCTCCTCCTGTGGACCTGCAGTGGTCCTCCTCGCAGCTGGACTGCCTGGGGGTCACTGTGGGCCCAGGAGATCTGACTAACTTGAACTGGGACTCCCGTCTGGAATCTCTCTCTCGCTGCCTTCACTCGTGGAGACAGCGAGCTCTAACACTTTCTGGAAAGGCCCTGGTGGCCAACACGCTCGCTCTCTCTGGCCTCTGGTACACGGCATCGGTTGTCTGCATGCCGGAGCCAGTGGCCAAGTCAATCAGATCCCTGGTCTTCTCTTTCTTCTGGTCGGGGGGTCGCGATCTCGTTAAGAGATCGTCTATGATTCTGCCCACCGGCCAGGGAGGGTTTGGTCTGGTTGACCCGGCTCTCAAGACTCTATCGCTCCATGCCTTCTGGGTGAAGCGCTTTGGTTCGCCTGGGGGGAAATGGAGGCATTTTTTCCAATATTACTGTAGGGTGAGACTAGGGACTCCAGCAGAGGAGGTCCTGTCTCACCCAGCTTATTATCCGTCACATCTCTTGCCGGCATTCTACGCCTCAGTTCTCACTGCCTGGGCCCTGGTTGATGGGCATCGCGCCGTTGACCAGGCTCTGGCCTTTTCATCAGCTGATGATGCCCCCATAGAGGTGGCATCCAGCACTGCCAAAGGACTGCATCAGAAACTGGTCTCGGTCCATGGGGAGGTCCCTCACTGTGTGGAGAAATTCCAGCCCTCCTTTGGACCCCTCTACTGGCCCGAGACCTGGTCTCAAATCCACTTTCTACCTTTGGATCGAAAGGTGCGCGATGTCTCGTGGCGTATTGCACACGGCATCGTGTACACGGCCGATCGCGTCACTTTCAGAGGGAATGTTGACCCTCTTTGCTTCTGTGGGCAGGCAGACGAGACACAAGACCACCTCTTCTTTCACTGCCCATTTATCTCCTCTTTACTTCTCTGGGCGCAGACGCTGTTCTTGAGGGTCACACCTCTGAGCCCTTCTCTGCGTCTGCGCCACCTTCTCTTCGGTTACGACACAGACGAGAGGGACATTGTCCCTCCCGTCTTTTTCTATCTGCTGTGCGTAATCAAGTACTTTGTATGGATTGCCAGGAATGGGTCCCGCTTTGACGGAGTCATTCCTGATCAAACTCGGGTGTTGGCGCAGGTGGTGTCAAGGCTCAACACCCACCTCTTGTCTTACTCGAAGCGGTTCACTTCGGACCGTAGGCGCCGTTTCTTTAATCGATCGTGGAATGTTCTGGGGAAGTTTGCCCCAGACATTAAAACCATCACCTTCAGCTCTTAATTTCTCTTGAGAGCATGCGGTCTCCTTCACTGGCAGTACTGCATGACTCTGACTTGTCTCGAGATGCCAGGGCGTGGAGGCAACTCTGCGACCCTGCCTGGATCTTTTCTTGAGAGCGCACGGCATCCTGTTCTGATGTCGTGTGACTCTGTCTTCTTGTTCTCGACCGGGATAGGCATGAACCATGTCCCGGTCTCTTCTACGATACAATAATTTTCTAATCTTCTTGAGAGCATGTGGTCTCCTTTGCTGGCAGTACTGCATGACTCTGACTTGTCTTGAATTACCAGGGCGTGGGGGCAACCCTATGACTCTGTCTTGATGTCTTCTTGAGAGCGCACGGCATCCTGTTCTGATGTCGTGTGACTCTGTCTTTTTGTTCTTGACTGGGATAGGCATGAACCATGTCCCGGTCTCTTCTACGATACAAAAATTTTCTAATTCTCTTGAGAGCATGTGGTCTCCTTTGCTGGCAGCACTGCATGACTCTGACTTGTCTTGAATTACCAGGGCGTGGGGGCAACCCTATGACCCTGTCTTGATGTCTTCTTGAGAGCGCACGATATCCTGCCCTGGTATCGTGTGACTCTGTCTTCTTGCTCTTGACCAGGATAGGCTTGAACCTTGTCCTGGTTTCTTCTTCAATACAAAAATGCTCAAATCCCTTGAGAGCACGCGGTCTCCTTCGTTGGCAGCACTGCGTGGCTCTCTCTGTCGTCTGTCAGGGCATGGAGGCAACTCTGTGTCCTTGGCCTTCTTCTGTGGCAAGGGAAAAGGCTTGAACCTTGTCCCTGCCTATCTAACAACAATCTAAAAAAACCTCTTCTGTTTTGAACTTTCTTCTCAGGGTAGAGGCTTGAACTTCGACCCTGTTCTTTTTACAAAATCTTAAAAAATTTCAAATTTTATTCGTTTTTCGTTTTTTGTGGTTCAGTGTTCTGGTTTCAGTAGTGTTGGTCTTTGTCTGGTGTTTGTCTTCACCCAGTTTCGTATCTTTCCTGGGTCCATTTGGAAACATAAAAAAGATCAAGTGTAGTATCATATTTTTGGTCTTACCGGGATTCCTTTGGCGGTCGCCTTCAAGAGAGAACGCTCGTCTTCGCTTGTGGGATCATTATCAGTATCCTTGCTGGTATCCTTTGTGATAGTATTTAAGGCTTTTTAAACAATACCGGGTGGCCGTTGTCGATCCAGACCTCCGCCACTCGGCCCTCTACTGTTTGTCTATACTTCTGCCTCGTTTTCGCTCTTTCTCTGGCCCAGTCCTCCGGGAGTGGGTCGCGGGTTCGAGCCCTAGCGGGTGCACACTCTTTTTTTCTTTTTTGCATTAATTTTTTGCAAAATCTCCTCTTTTCAAATCTTTTCACTATACAGTGAGAGATTTGTGACTCTCTAACTCAATTGTCTATCTGAACTCCAAAGTTTAATTTTTAAAGTTCTTGTGCCATCAGGCCTTGGCCTCTGGTGCAAGGCTCGAATCAATTTTTTGTGGGCGCTCGTTGCGGCTAGTTGGCTGCTTCGAGGTTAGTCCCTGTTTTTTGTGTATATCCGTAACTTGAATTTTTTGGGTTCCTGCTAGCCGGGTGAAAAGACCGCCTTTTTTTCATTGTCGTTGCTTTTTTCCGGTTCTGGCTAGTGGGGTGAGTCCCCCTTTTTGTTTTTGTTAATTTTTTCTGGGTACCTACTGGCTGGGTGAAAAGACCGCCATTTTTTCACTGTCGTTGTTTTTTTCGGTTCTGGCCAGTGGGGTGAATCCCCGTTTGTTTTTTCAAACTAATTTTTGGGCGCCTGTGGTCACCGCAAGGTACTGCGGGGTGAGTCCCCCTTTGATTTTTTGAGCTTCGGCTCTGTAACTGGGTGTTAGCCCATATTACTGTAACTCTCCAATTTTGTACAAACATGAGTGCTCTTGTTGTAAAACGGCCGGACACTCTGGAACTTACTCTGCCGGCGTATTACCGGCAGCGAAATCTTCAGGTCTCTCGTGACCAAATGTGCAATTCAGTTCTAAATCTTCTTGGCCGTGATGCGGCAAATTCTATTAAGTGCCTACAACGTTCTTCTTCAGGTGGATCCTTCAGGGTCACCTTCAAACCAAACAAGGAGGCCCTGAAGGATCGCCTTCTTATGGAGGGAGTTATCCTCCATAACACACCCGTTTTTTTTCGAGAGAGTGAGCCGAGGGGCTCATCTGTCTTAATTCAAAATCTGCCGACTGAGGTGCCGGATACTGCCCTCGGTCGGCATTTTAGCCAGTATGGGCAAATAAGGAAGATAGTGAGGGCGAAGGACGCCCTGGGAATTGAGACGGGTGATCGCCGTATGTTGATCACCCTCTCTCATCACATCCCCAATCTAATGCATGTTGGGAAATTTTCATGTCTTGTAAATTACCAAGGGCAGCCTATGTGTTGCCACCATTGTAACTGGTGGGGGCACACCTACCGACGCTGCCCCTTCAGGGGAGCATGCCGGCACTGCGGCGACAAGGGCCACCACTCTGAGAAGTGTACTCAGGGTGCTGTCCTCCCTCCTCCTTATCCAGTGGACGGGCTGTGCCCTGATGAGGCGCACCCGGCCAACTGTCCAAATGCTGATCCTGATCAACAACCTTCTACTGATCCTCCTGCTCCTCCTGACGAGGAGGCGGATATTCTTGGGTCCACGTCTGACATTAGTGACATGGACGAGGATGGGGATGGTGGTGGCTCGGCTGGGACATCAGCGGTGGACTCCCTGGTAGATGTTGACCCCGATGCTCCCGGGCGGGCGGCCAACACTCAGCTGTCCCCCTCTCCCTCCCTATCAAACTTAGCTGAATCTGCTGAGACTCCCATGGAGTCTCAGCCTCTTTTCTCATCTTCAGAGGGCACTCAGCCCTCTTCCTCAACAGAGGGGACTCCGGTTTCAGAGTCCCCTGACATTTCTTCCTTTTCTTCGTCACAGGGCACAAGCTCTGTGGACATCGGGGCCTTTTCGACCCCATCGACGCCCTCTGAGGTCAAAACTCCTTTGCAGCCGCCTATCCCTAGCGGCATCTCATACCGGGATGTTGCACAGAAGGGGAAGGCGGCTCGCGCTCAAGCTCAGCCTGTATCTCTGAAAAGACTGGCGAAGGGTCCGCCTGAGGCGACCAACCCTAAGCCATCCAGGAAGAAGAAGTAATTCTTCTTCCTATCTCTTTTTTCTCTAATTCACTTTTAAAAAAAGCCATGGCTGCGTTGACTGTAAATGCGCGGGGATTGCGGGACCCAGCCAAGAGGAATGCCTTCATCTTTTGGCTGGAGTCCCTCGGTTACGATATCATCTGCATCCAGGAGACCCACTGTGTCAGTGAGGCGGAGATGGCCTCCTGGTTTGCACACTCTTCTTTTACACCTTTTGGTTCCTTTGGCACCAGCCGATCGGCTGGTGTCCTCTGTCTTGTAAAGCGGACGTCAGCCATTACAGTTTCTCGTCAATTTTCTTCTGATGACGGGCGGGTAGTGGTCCTTGATATGGAGCTTGACTCCCATCGATTCCAGCTGGCCACTATTTATGCCCCGAATCATAACCCTGAAAAAACTGACTTCTTTCTGGGTTTATCTGACCTTCTTGACCCTCTCGCGGATGTCCTGATTCTGGGCGACTTCAACTCTGTGGTCGACCCAGATCTTGACCGAGTCTCTTCTGTCCCCCTGCACAGCTCTTACGACTGCTCAGGGGTGATATCTCAGATGATGGAGGACTTTGGGTTGGTGGATGCCTGGAGGCACGTCAATCCAAATACACGCCAGTACTCTTTCTTTTCAAATTCTGGATTGTCCAGATCCAGAATTGATCTTGCCTGCCTACCGCAGGACTGTAATATTAAGTCTTGCCATATGTTTGTCTGTCCCCATTCTGATCACTCTGCAGTGGGGGTTAACTTTTCTTTTTCTAGTGAGTGCTTCCATGGACCAGGTCTGTGGAAGCTCAATACTTCTATACTTGAAAACGATGAATATAAAATGCTCATCGCTGATTTCTGGTGCAAGTGGCAGGCTCGCCGTCACTTGTACCAATCTTGCCTCGTCTGGTGGGACCTTGGGAAGGCCCACATAAAACGCCTGACCATATCTTTTTCCTCCAAGATTAAAAGGAGGAAGTCTCTCAGGAGAACATCGCTGGAGAATCGCTTGGCCATTCTCAAGAGGGCCATCGACTCTGGCGATGTCTCCTGTCTTGTAGAATTTAATCAGATCAAGACTTCTCTCTCTGAGCTGGACTCGGAGGAGGCTAGGGCCGCCTATGTTCGCTCCCGTCTTCGCTGGATCGAGGATGGCGAGCAGTCCAACTCTTTTTTCCTTCGCCTTGAGAGGCAGAACAAACAGAAGCAAAACATCTCGTCTATCAAAGATTCTTCTGGGGTCCTCCACTCCGACACATCTGAAATGCTCGGGGTCTGGAGGGCCTTCTATCAAAACCTCTTCTCTGGGCTCACTGTCGACCCGGAGATGCAGGAAACCTTTTTCTCTTCTCTGGAGCGGCGGCTCTCGCAGGAGGACTCAGCCTCCTGTGAGGGCCCTCTCACTCCGGATGAATGTTTATCTGCTCTGCGGGGGATGGCATCTAACAAGACTCCAGGGGTGGATGGCCTCCCCAAGGAATTTTATCTGACTTTCTGGGACACCCTGGGTCCTGATCTTGTGAGCGTTTTGAATTCGGCCCATGACTCTGGTTTGCTCTCTTATAGTCAGAGGCATGGTGCGATAACACTTATCTTTAAAAAGGGCTCCAAAACTGAATGTAAAAACTATCGGCCAATCTCCTTGCTCTGCGTTGACTACAAGATTGCCTCTCGGGTGATCTGTGGTCGTCTGCGTGGGGTGATTGGTTCCATTGTCTCGGAGGATCAGACTTGCTGCGTTCCTGGGAGGTTCATTGGTGAAAACATTCGCCTCCTCCAGGACGCAGTCACCTACTCTACTGAAACTGACCAGCCACTCGCCCTTCTCTCTCTAGATCAAGAGAAGGCTTTCGATCGAGTGGACTGGTCATATCTCTTCTCTCTGCTGGATAGACTGGGCTTTGGCCCAAATTTCATCTCGTGGGTCCGTCTCTTTTACACGGACCCACGCGCATCTATCTTAGTGAATGGCTTCATCACTGAGCCCTTCCAACTCTTTAGAGGGGTGCGCCAAGGGTGCCCCCTCTCTGCTTCTCTCTATGTCTTAATTGCAGAGTCGTTGGCGTGCCGATTGAGGGCCTCCCCAGTGCTTGGCGGACTCACATTGCCGCTGGGCGGGGATAGGGCTCTCATATCGCAGTACGCTGACGACACAACACTTCTTCTTACGTCAGATTTTCAAATCTGCACTGTTTTTAAAGTGTACGCTGACTATGAGCTGGCCTCGGGAGCAAAGCTAAACATGTCGAAGTGTAAAGGGCTTTGGTGTGGCTCCTGGGCTGGCCGTACTTCTCCTCCTGTGGACCTGCAGTGGTCCTCCTCGCAGCTGGACTGCCTGGGGGTCACTGTGGGCCCGGGAGATCTGACTAACTTGAACTGGGATTCTCGTCTGGAATCTCTCTCTCGCTGCCTTCACTCGTGGAGACAGCGAGCTCTAACACTTTCTGGAAAGGCCCTGGTGGCCAACACGCTCGCTCTCTCTGGCCTCTGGTATACGGCATCGGTTGTCTGCATGCCGGAGCCAGTGGCCAAGTCAATCAGATCCCTGGTTTTCTCTTTCTTCTGGTCGGGGGGTCGCGATCTCGTTAAGAGATCGTCTATGATTCTGCCCACCGGCCAGGGAGGGTTTGGTCTGGTTGACCCGGCCCTCAAGACTCTATCACTCCATGCCTTCTGGGTGAAGCGCTTTGGTTCGCCTGGGGGGAAATGGAGGCACTTTTTTCAGTACTACTGTAGGGTGAGACTGGGGACTCCAGCAGAGGAGGTCCTGTCTCACCCAGCTTATTATCCGTCACATCTCTTGCCGGCATTCTACGCCTCAGTTCTCACTGCTTGGGCCCTGGTTGATGGGCATCGCGCCGTTGACCAGGCTCTGGCCTTTTCATCAGCTGATGATGCCCCCATAGAGGTGGCATCCAGCACTGCCAAGGGACTGCATCAGAAACTGGTCTCGGTCCATGGGGAGGTCCCTCACTGTGTGGAGAAATTCCAGCCCTCCTTTGGACCCCTCTACTGGCCCGAGACCTGGTCTCAAATCCACTTTCTACCTTTGGATCGAAAGGTGCGCGATGTCTCGTGGCGTATTGCACACGGCATCGTGTACACGGCCGATCGCGTCACTTTCAGAGGGAATGTTGACCCTCTTTGCTTCTGTGGGCAGGCAGACGAGACACAAGACCACCTCTTCTTTCACTGCCCATTTATCTCCTCTTTACTTCTCTGGGCGCAGACGCTGTTCTTGAGGGTCACACCTCTGAGCCCTTCTCTGCGTCTGCGCCACCTTCTCTTCGGTTACGACACAGACGAGAGGGACATTGTCCCTCCCGTCTTTTTCTATCTGCTGTGCGTAATCAAGTACTTTGTATGGATTGCCAGGAATGGGTCCCGCTTTGACGGAGTCATTCCTGATCAAACTCGGGTGTTGGCGCAGGTGGTGTCAAGGGTCAACACCCACCTCTTGTCTTACTCGAAGCGGTTCACTTCGGACCGTAGGCGCCGTTTCTTTAATCGATCGTGGAATGTTCTGGGGAAGTTTGCCCCAGACATTAAAACCATCACCTTCAGCTCTTAATTTCTCTTGAGAGCATGCGGTCTCCTTCACTGGCAGTACTGCATGACTCTGACTTGTCTCGAGATGCCAGGGCGTGGAGGCAACTCTGCGACCCTGCCTGGATCTTTGCTTGAGAGCGCACGGCATCCTGTTCTGATGTCGTGTGACTCTGTCTTCTTGTTCTCGACCGGGATAGGCATGAACCATGTCCCGGTCTCTTCTACGATACAATAATTGTCTAATTCTCTTGAGAGCATGTGGTCTCCTTTGCTGGCAGTACTGCATGACTCTGACTTGTCTTGAATTACCAGGGCGTGGGGGCAACCCTATGACTCTGTCTTGATGTCCTCTTGAGAGCGCACGGCATCCTGTTCTGATGTCGTGTGACTCTGTCTTTTTGTTCTTGACTGGGATAGGCATGAACCATGTCCCGGTCTCTTCTACGATACAAAAATTTTCTAATTCTCTTGAGAGCATGTGGTCTCCTTTGCTGGCAGCACTGCATGACTCTGACTTGTCTTGAATTACCAGGGCGTGGGGGCAACCCAATGACCCTGTCTTGATGTCTTCTTGAGAGCGCACGATATCCTGCCCTGGTATCGTGTGACTCTGTCTTCTTGCTCTTGACCAGGATAGGCTTGAACCTTGTCCTGGTTTCTTCTTCAATACAAAAATGCTCAAATCCCTTGAGAGCACGCGGTCTCTTTCGTTGGCAGCACTGCGTGGCTCTCTCTGTCGTCTGTCAGGGCATGGAGGCAACTCTGTGTCCCTGGCCTTCTTCTGTGGCAAGGGAAAAGGCTTGAACCTTGTCCCTGCCTCTCTAACAACAATCTAAAAAACCTCTTCTATTTTGAACTTTCTTCTCAGGGTAGAGGCTTGAACTTCGACCCTGTTCTTTTTACAAAATCTTAAAAATTTCAAGTTTTATTCGTTTTTCGTTTCTTGTGGTTCAGTGTTTTGGTTTCAGTAGTGTTGGTCTTTGTCTGGTGTTTGTCTTCACCCAGTTTCGTATCTTTCCTGGGTCCATTTGGAAACATAAAAAAGATCAAGTGTAGTATCATATTTTTGGTCTTACCGGGATTCCTTTGGCGGTCGCCTTCAAGAGAGAACGCTCGTCTTCGCTTGTGGGATCATTATCAGTATCCTTGCTGGTATCCTTTGTGATAGTATTTAAGGCTTTTTAAACAATACCGGGTGGCCGTTGTCGATCCAGACCTCCGCCACTCGGCCCTCTACTTGTTGTCTATACTTCTGCCTCGTTTTCGCTCTTTCTCTGGCCCAGTCCTCCGGGAGTGGGTCGCGGGTTCGAGCCCTAGCGGGTGCACACTCTTTTTTTCTTTTTTGCATTAATTTTTTGCAAAATCTCCTCTTTTCAAATCTTTTCACTATACAGTGAGAGATTTGTGACTCTCTAACTCAATTGTCTATCTGAACTCCAAAGTTTAATTTTTAAAGTTCTTGTGCCATCAGGCCTTGGCCTCTGGTGCAAGGCTCGAATCAATTTTTTGTGGGCGCTCGTTGCGGCTAGTTGGCTGCTTCGAGGTTAGTCCCTGTTTTTTGTGTATATCCGTAACTTGAATTTTTTGGGTTCCTGCTAGCCGGGTGAAAAGACCGCCTTTTTTTCATTGTCGTTGCTTTTTTCCGGTTCTGGCTAGTGGGGTGAGTCCCCCTTTTTGTTTTTGTTAATTTTTTCTGGGTACCTACTGGCTGGGTGAAAAGACCGCCATTTTTTCACTGTCGTTGTTTTTTTCGGTTCTGGCCAGTGGGGTGAATCCCCGTTTGTTTTTTCAAACTAATTTTTGGGCGCCTGTGGTCACCGCAAGGTACTGCGGGGTGAGTCCCCCTTTGATTTTTTGAGCTTCGGCTCTGTAACTGGGTGTTAGCCCATATTACTGTAACTCTCCAATTTTGTACAAACATGAGTGCTCTTGTTGTAAAACGGCCGGACACTCTGGAACTTACTCTGCCGGCGTATTACCGGCAGCGAAATCTTCAGGTCTCTCGTGACCAAATGTGCAATTCAGTTCTAAATCTTCTTGGCCGTGATGCGGCAAATTCTATTAAGTGCCTACAACGTTCTTCTTCAGGTGGATCCTTCAGGGTCACCTTCAAACCAAACAAGGAGGCCCTGAAGGATCGCCTTCTTATGGAGGGAATTATCCTCCATAACACACCCGTTTTTTTTCGAGAGAGTGAGCCGAGGGGCTCATCTGTCTTAATTCAAAATCTGCCGACTGAGGTGCCGGATACTGCCCTCGGTCGGCATTTTAGCCATTATGGGCAAATAAGGAAGATAGTGCGGGCGAAGGACGCCCTGGGGATTGAGACGGGTGATCGCCGTATGTTGATCACCCTCTCTCATCACATCCCCAATCTAATGCATGTTGGGAAATTTTCATGTCTTGTAAATTACCAAGGGCAGCCTATGTGTTGCCACCATTGTAACTGGTGGGGGCACACCTACCGACGCTGCCCCTTCAGGGGAGCATGCCGGCACTGCGGCGACAAGGGCCACCACTCTGAGAAGTGTACTCAGGGTGCTGTCCTCCCTCCTCCTTATCCAGTGGACGGGCTGTGCCCTGATGAGGCGCACCCGGCCAACTGTCCAAATGCTGATCCTGATCAACAACCTTCTACTGATCCTCCTGCTCCTCCTGACGAGGAGGCGGATATTCTTGGGTCCACGTCTGACATTAGTGACATGGACGAGGATGGGGATGGTGGTGGCTCGGCTGGGACATCAGCGGTGGACTCCCTGGTAGATGTTGACCCCGATGCTCCCGGGCGGGCGGCCAACACTCAGCTGTCCCCCTCTCCCTCCCTATCAAACTTAGCTGAATCTGCTGAGACTCCCATGGAGTCTCAGCCTCTTTTCTCATCTTCAGAGGGCACTCAGCCCTCTTCCTCAACAGAGGGGACTCCGGTTTCAGAGTCCCCTGACATTTCTTCCTTTTCTTCGTCACAGGGCACAAGCTCTGTGGACATCGGGGCCTTTTCGACCCCATCGACGCCCTCTGAGGTCAAAACTCCTTTGCAGCCGCCTATCCCTAGCGGCATCTCATACCGGGATGTTGCACAGAAGGGGAAGGCGGCTCGCGCTCAAGCTCAGCCTGTATCTCTGAAAAGACTGGCGAAGGGTCCGCCTGAGGCGACCAACCCTAAGCCATCCAGGAAGAAGAAGTAATTCTTCTTCCTATCTCTTTTTTCTCTAATTCACTTTTAAAAAAAGCCATGGCTGCGTTGACTGTAAATGCGCGGGGATTGCGGGACCCAGCCAAGAGGAATGCCTTCATCTTTTGGCTGGAGTCCCTCGGTTACGATATCATCTGCATCCAGGAGACCCACTGTGTCAGTGAGGCGGAGATGGCCTCCTGGTTTGCACACTCTTCTTTTACACCTTTTGGTTCCTTTGGCACCAGCCGATCGGCTGGTGTCCTCTGTCTTGTAAAGCGGACGTCAGCCATTACAGTTTCTCGTCAATTTTCTTCTGATGACGGGCGGGTAGTGGTCCTTGATATGGAGCTTGACTCCCATCGATTCCAGCTGGCCACTATTTATGCCCCGAATCATAACCCTGAAAAAACTGACTTCTTTCTGGGTTTATCTGACCTTCTTGACCCTCTCGCGGATGTCCTGATTCTGGGCGACTTCAACTCTGTGGTCGACCCAGATCTTGACCGAGTCTCTTCTGTCCCCCTGCACAGCTCTTACGACTGCTCAGGGGTGATATCTCAGATGATGGAGGACTTTGGGTTGGTGGATGCCTGGAGGCACGTCAATCCAAATACACGCCAGTACTCTTTCTTTTCAAATTCTGGATTGTCCAGATCCAGAATTGATCTTGCCTGCCTACCGCAGGACTGTAATATTAAGTCTTGCCATATGTTTGTCTGTCCCCATTCTGATCACTCTGCAGTGGGGGTTAACTTTTCTTTTTCTAGTGAGTGCTTCCATGGACCAGGTCTGTGGAAGCTCAATACTTCTATACTTGAAAACGATGAATATAAAATGCTCATCGCTGATTTCTGGTGCAAGTGGCAGGCTCGCCGTCACTTGTACCAATCTTGCCTCGTCTGGTGGGACCTTGGGAAGGCCCACATAAAACGCCTGACCATATCTTTTTCCTCCAAGATTAAAAGGAGGAAGTCTCTCAGGAGAACATCGCTGGAGAATCGCTTGGCCATTCTCAAGAGGGCCATCGACTCTGGCGATGTCTCCTGTCTTGTAGAATTTAATCAGATCAAGACTTCTCTCTCTGAGCTGGACTCGGAGGAGGCTAGGGCCGCCTATGTTCGCTCCCGTCTTCGCTGGATCGAGGATGGCGAGCAGTCCAACTCTTTTTTCCTTCGCCTTGAGAGGCAGAACAAACAGAAGCAAAACATCTCGTCTATCAAAGATTCTTCTGGGGTCCTCCACTCCGACACATCTGAAATGCTCGGGGTCTGGAGGGCCTTCTATCAAAACCTCTTCTCTGGGCTCACTGTCGACCCGGAGATGCAGGAAACCTTTTTCTCTTCTCTGGAGCGGCGGCTCTCGCAGGAGGACTCAGCCTCCTGTGAGGGCCCTCTCACTCCGGATGAATGTTTATCTGCTCTGCGGGGGATGGCATCTAACAAGACTCCAGGGGTGGATGGCCTCCCCAAGGAATTTTATCTGACTTTCTGGGACACCCTGGGTCCTGATCTTGTGAGCGTTTTGAATTCGGCCCATGACTCTGGTTTGCTCTCTTATAGTCAGAGGCATGGTGCGATAACACTTATCTTTAAAAAGGGCTCCAAAACTGAATGTAAAAACTATCGGCCAATCTCCTTGCTCTGCGTTGACTACAAGATTGCCTCTCGGGTGATCTGTGGTCGTCTGCGTGGGGTGATTGGTTCCATTGTCTCGGAGGATCAGACTTGCTGCGTTCCTGGGAGGTTCATTGGTGAAAACATTCGCCTCCTCCAGGACGCAGTCACCTACTCTACTGAAACTGACCAGCCACTCGCCCTTCTCTCTCTAGATCAAGAGAAGGCTTTCGATCGAGTGGACTGGTCATATCTCTTCTCTCTGCTGGATAGACTGGGCTTTGGCCCAAATTTCATCTCGTGGGTCCGTCTCTTCTACACGGATCCACGCGCATCTATCTTAGTGAATGGCTTCATCACTGAGCCCTTCCAACTCTTTAGAGGGGTGCGCCAAGGGTGCCCCCTCTCTGCTTCTCTCTATGTCTTAATTGCAGAGTCGTTGGCGTGCCGATTGAGGGCCTCCCCAGTGCTTGGCGGACTCACATTGCCGCTGGGTGGGGATCGGGCTCTCATATCGCAGTACGCTGACGACACAACACTTCTTCTTACGTCAGACTTTCAAATCTGCACTGTTTTTAAAGTTTACTCGGACTATGAACTGGCCTCGGGGGCAAAGCTAAACATGTCAAAGTGTAAAGGGCTTTGGTGTGGCTCCTGGGCTGGCCGTACTTCTCCTCCTGTGGACCTGCAGTGGTCCTCCTCGCAGCTGGACTGCCTGGGGGTCACTGTGGGCCCAGGAGATCTGACTAACTTGAACTGGGACTCCCGTCTGGAATCTCTCTCTCGCTGCCTTCACTCGTGGAGACAGCGAGCTCTAACACTTTCTGGAAAGGCCCTGGTGGCCAACACGCTCGCTCTCTCTGGCCTCTGGTACACGGCATCGGTTGTCTGCATGCCGGAGCCAGTGGCCAAGTCAATCAGATCCCTGGTCTTCTCTTTCTTCTGGTCGGGGGGTCGCGATCTCGTTAAGAGATCGTCTATGATTCTGCCCACCGGCCAGGGAGGGTTTGGTCTGGTCGACCCGGCTCTCAAGACTCTATCACTCCATGCCTTCTGGGTGAAGCGCTTTGGTTCGCCTGGGGGGAAATGGAGGCATTTTTTCCAATATTACTGTAGGGTGAGACTAGGGACTCCAGCAGAGGAGGTCCTGTCTCACCCAGCTTATTATCCGTCACATCTCTTGCCGGCATTCTACGCCTCAGTTCTCACTGCTTGGGCCCTGGTTGATGGGCATCGCGCCGTGGACCAGGCTCTGGCCTTTTCATCAGCTGATGATGCCCCCATAGAGGTGGCATCCAGCACTGCCAAAGGACTGCATCAGAAACTGGTCTCGGTCCATGGGGAGGTCCCTCACTGTGTGGAGAAATTCCAGCCCTCCTTTGGACCCCTCTACTGGCCCGAGACCTGGTCTCAAATCCACTTTCTACCTTTGGATCGAAAGGTGCGCGATGTCTCGTGGCGTATTGCACATGGCATCGTGTACACTACCGATCGCGTCACTTTCAGAGGGAATGTTGACCCTCTTTGCTTTTGTGGGCAGGCAGACGAGACACAAGACCACCTCTTCTTTCACTGCCCATTTATCTCCTCTTTACTTCTCTGGGCGCAGACGCTGTTCTTGAGGGTCACACCTCTGAGCCCTTCTCTGCGCCTGCGCCACCTTCTCTTCGGTTACGACACTGACGAGAGGGACATTGTCCCGCCCGTTTTTTTCTATCTGCTGTGCGTAATCAAGTATTTTGTATGGATTGCCAGGAATGGGTCCCGCTTTGACGGAGTCATTCCTGATCAAACTCGGGTGTTGGCGCAGGTGGTGTCAAGGGTCAACACCCACCTCTTGTCTTACTCGAAGCGGTTCACTTCGGACCGTAGGCGCCGTTTCTTTAATCGATCGTGGAATGTTCTGGGGAAGTTTGCCCCAGACATTAAAACCATCACCTTCAGCTCTTAATTTCTCTGGAGAGCACGCAGTCTGCTTTTCTGGCAGCACTGCGTGACTCTGTCTTCCAAAATTTCTTGAGAGCATGCGGTCTCCTTCACTGGCAGTACTGCATGACTCTGAGTTGTCTCGAGATGCCAGGGCGTGGAGGCAACTCTGCGACCCTGCCTTGATCTTTTCTTGAGAGCGCACGGCATCCTGTTCTGATGTCGTGTGACTCTGTCTTCTTGTTCTCGACCGGGATAGGCATGAACCATGTCCCGGTCTCTTCTACGATACAATAATTGTCTAATTCTCTTGAGGGCATGTGGTCTCCTTTGCTGGCAGTACTGCATGACTCTGACTTGTCCTGAATTACCAGGGCGTGGGGGCAACCCTATGACTCTGTCTTGATGTCTTCTTGAGAGCGCACGGCATCCTGTTCTGATGTCGTGTGACTCTGTCTTTTTGTTCTTGACTGGGATAGGCATGAACCATGTCCCGGTCTCTTCTACGATACAAAAATTTTCTAATTCTCTTGAGAGCATGTGGTCTCCTTTGCTGGCAGCACTGCATGACTCTGACTCTTCTTGAATTACCAGGGCGTGGGGGCAACCCTATGACCCTGTCTTGATGTCTTCTTGAGAGCGCACGATATCCTGCCCTGGTATCGTGTGACTCTGTCTTCTTGCTCTTGACCAGGATAGGCTTGAACCTTGTCCTGGTTTCTTCTTCAATACAAAAATGCTCAAATCCCTTGAGAGCACGCGGTCTCCTTCGTTGGCAGCACTGCGTGACTCTCTCTGTCATCTGTCAGGGCATGGAGGCAACTCTGTGTCCCTGGCCTTCTTCTGTGGCACGGGAAAAGGCTTGAACCTTGTCCCTGCCTCTCTAACAACAATCTAAAAAACCTCTTCTATTTTGAACTTTCTTCTCAGGGTAGAGGCTTGAACTTCGACCCTGTTCTTTTTACAAAATCTTAAAAAATTTCAAATGTTATTCGTTTTTCGTTTTTTGTGGTTCAGTGTTTTGGTTTCAGTAGTGTTGGTCTTTGTCTGGTGTTTGTCTTCACCCAGTTTCGTATCTTTCCTGGGTCCATTTGGAAACATAAAAAGATCAAGTGTAGTATCATATTTTTGGTCTTACCGGGATTCCTTTGGCGGTCGCCTTCAAGAGAGAACGCTCGTCTTCGCTTGTGGGATCATTATCAGTATCCTTGCTGGTATCCTTTGTGATAGTATTTAAGGCTTTTTAAACAATACCGGGTGGCCGTTGTCGATCCAGACCTCCGCCACTCGGCCCTCTACTTGTTGTCTATACTTCTGACTCGTTTTCGCTCTTTCTCTGGCCCAGTCCTCCGGGAGTGGGTCGCGGGTTCGAGCCCTAGCGGGTGCACACTCTTTTTTTCTTTTTTGCATTAATTTTTTGCAAAATCTCCTCTTTTCAAATCTTTTCACTATACAGTGAGAGATTTGTGACTCTCTAACTCAATTGTCTATCTGAACTCCAAAGTTTAATTTTTAAAGTTCTTGTGCCATCAGGCCTTGGCCTCTGGTGCAAGGCTCGAATCAATTTTTTGTGGGCGCTCGTTGCGGCTAGTTGGCTGCTTCGAGGTTAGTCCCTGTTTTTTGTGTATATCCGTAACTTGAATTTTTTGGGTTCCTGCTAGCCGGGTGAAAAGACCGCCTTTTTTTCATTGTCGTTGCTTTTTTCCGGTTCTGGCTAGTGGGGTGAGTCCCCCTTTTTGTTTTTGTTAATTTTTTCTGGGTACCTACTGGCTGGGTGAAAAGACCGCCATTTTTTCACTGTCGTTGTTTTTTTCGGTTCTGGCCAGTGGGGTGAATCCCCGTTTGTTTTTTCAAACTAATTTTTGGGCGCCTGTGGTCACCGCAAGGTACTGCGGGGTGAGTCCCCCTTTGATTTTTTGAGCTTCGGCTCTGTAACTGGGTGTTAGCCCATATTACTGTAACTCTCCAATTTTGTACAAACATGAGTGCTCTTGTTGTAAAACGGCCGGACACTCTGGAACTTACTCTGCCGGCGTATTACCGGCAGCGAAATCTTCAGGTCTCTCGTGACCAAATGTGCAATTCAGTTCTAAATCTTCTTGGCCGTGATGCGGCAAATTCTATTAAGTGCCTACAACGTTCTTCTTCAGGTGGATCCTTCAGGGTCACCTTCAAACCAAACAAGGAGGCCCTGAAGGATCGCCTTCTTATGGAGGGAATTATCCTCCATAACACACCCGTTTTTTTTCGAGAGAGTGAGCCGAGGGGCTCATCTGTCTTAATTCAAAATCTGCCGACTGAGGTGCCGGATACTGCCCTCGGTCGGCATTTTAGCCATTATGGGCAAATAAGGAAGATAGTGCGGGCGAAGGACGCCCTGGGGATTGAGACGGGTGATCGCCGTATGTTGATCACCCTCTCTCATCACATCCCCAATCTAATGCATGTTGGGAAATTTTCATGTCTTGTAAATTACCAAGGGCAGCCTATGTGTTGCCACCATTGTAACTGGTGGGGGCACACCTACCGACGCTGCCCCTTCAGGGGAGCATGCCGGCACTGCGGCGACAAGGGCCACCACTCTGAGAAGTGTACTCAGGGTGCTGTCCTCCCTCCTCCTTATCCAGTGGACGGGCTGTGCCCTGATGAGGCGCACCCGGCCAACTGTCCAAATGCTGATACTGATCAACAACCTTCTACTGATCCTCCTGCTCCTCCTGACGAGGAGGCGGATATTCTTGGGTCCGCGTCTGACATTAGTGACATGGACGAGGATGGGGATGGTGGTGGCTCGGCTGGGCCATCGGCGGTGGACTCCCTGGTAGATGTTGACCCCGATGCTCCCGGGCGGGCGGCCACCACTCAGCTGTCCCCCTCTCCCTCCCTATCAAACTTAGCTGAATCTGCTGAGACTCCCATGGAGTCTCAGCCTCTTTTCTCATCTTCAGAGGGCACTCAGCCCTCTTCCTCAACAGAGGGGACTCCGGTTTCAGAGTCCCCTGACATTTCTTCCTTTTCTTCGTCGCAGGGCACAAGCTCTGTGGACATCGGGGCCTTTTCGACCCCATCGACGCCCTCTGAGGTCAAAACTCCTTTGCAGCCGCCTCTCCCTAGCGGCATCTCATACCGGGATGTTGCACAGAAGGGGAAGGCGGCTCGCGCTCAAGCTCAGCCTGTATCTCTGAAAAGACTTGCGAAGGGTCCGCCTGAGGCGACCAACCCTAAGCCGGTCAGGAAGAAGAAGTAATTCTTCCTCCTATCTCTTTTTTCTCTAATTCATTTTTGTTTTTTAAAAAAAACAGCCATGGCTGCGTTGACTGTAAATGCGCGGGGATTGAGGGACCCAGCCAAGAGGAATGCCTTCATCTTTTGGCTGGAATCCCTCAGGTACGATATCATCTGCATCCAGGAGACCCACTGTGTCAGTGAGGCGGAGATGGCCTCCTGGTTTGCACACTCTTCTTTTACACCTTTTGGTTCCTTTGGCACCAGCCGATCCGCTGGTGTCCTCTGTCTTGTAAAGCGGACGTCAGCCATTACAGTTTCTCGTCAATTTTCTTCTGATGACGGGCGGGTAGTGGTCCTTGATATGGAGCTTGACTCCCATCGATTCCAGCTGGCCACTATTTATGCCCCGAATCATAACCCTGAAAAAACTGACTTCTTTCTGGGTTTATCTGACCTTCTTGACCCTCTCGCGGATGTCCTGATTCTGGGCGACTTCAACTCTGTGGTCGACCCAGATCTTGACCGAGTCTCTTCTGTCCCCCTGCACAGCTCTTACGACTGCTCAGGGGTGATATCTCAGATGATGGAGGACTTTGGGTTGGTGGATGCCTGGAGGCACGCCAATCCAAATACACGCCAGTACTCTTTCTTTTCAAATTCTGGATTGTCCAGATCCAGAATTGATCTTGCCTGCCTACCGCAGGACTGTAATATTAAGTCTTGCCATATGTTTGTCTGCCCCCACTCTGATCACTCTGCAGTGGGGGTTAACTTTTCTTTTTCTCGTGAGTGCTTCCATGGACCAGGTCTGTGGAAGCTAAATACTTCTATACTTGAAAACGATGAATATAAAATGCTCATCGCTGATTTCTGGTGCAAGTGGCAGGCTCGCCGTCACTTGTACCAATCTTGCCTCGTCTGGTGGGACCTTGGGAAGGCCCACATAAAACGCCTGACCATATCTTTTTCCTCCAAGGTTAAAAGGAGGAAGTCTCTCAGGAGAACATCGCTGGAGAATCGCTTGGCCATTCTCAAGAGGGCCATCGACTCTGGCGATGTCTCCTGTCTTGTAGAATTTAATCAGATCAAGACTTCTCTCTCTGAGCTGGACTCGGAGGAGGCTAGGGCCGCCTATGTTCGCTCCCGTCTTCGCTGGATCGAGGATGGCGAGCAGTCCAACTCTTTTTTCCTTCGCCTTGAGAGGCAGAACAAACAGAAGCAAAACATCTCGTCTATCAAAGATTCTTCTGGGGTCCTCCACTCCGACATATCTGAAATGCTCGGGGTCTGGGGGGCCTTCTATCAAAACCTCTTCTCTGGGCTCACTGTCGACCCGGAGATGCAAGAAACCTTTTTCTCTTCTCTGGAGCGGCGGCTCTCGCAGGAGGACTCAGCCTCCTGTGAGGGCCCTCTCACTCCGGATGAATGTCTATCTGCTCTGCGGGGTATGGCATCTAACAAGACTCCAGGGGTGGATGGCCTCCCCAAGGAATTTTATCTGACTTTCTGGGACACCCTGGGTCCTGATCTTGTGAGCGTTCTGAATTCGGCCCATGACTCTGGTTTGCTCTCTTATAGTCAGAGGCATGGTGCGATAACACTTATCTTTAAAAAGGGCTCCAAAACTGAATGTAAAAACTATCGGCCAATCTCCTTGCTCTGCGTTGACTACAAGATTGCCTCTCGGGTGATCTGTGGTCGTCTGCGTGGGGTGATTGGTTCCATTGTCTCGGAGGATCAGACTTGCTGCGTTCCTGGGAGGTTCATTGGTGAAAACATTCGCCTCCTCCAGGACGCAGTCACCTACTCTACTGAAACTGACCAGCCACTCGCCCTTCTCTCTCTAGATCAAGAGAAGGCTTTCGATCGAGTGGACTGGTCATATCTCTTCTCTCTGCTGGATAGACTGGGCTTTGGCCCAACTTTCATCTCGTGGGTCCGTCTCTTTTACACGGACCCACGCGCATCTATCTTAGTGAATGGCTTCATCACTGAGCCCTTCCAACTCTTTAGAGGGGTGCGCCAAGGGTGCCCCCTCTCTGCTTCTCTCTATGTCTTAATTGCAGAGTCGTTGGCGTGCCGATTGAGGGCCTCCCCAGTGCTTGGCGGACTCACATTGCCGCTGGGCGGGGATAGGGCTCTCATATCGCAGTACGCTGACGACACAACACTTCTTCTTACGTCAGATTTTCAAATCTGCACTGTTTTTAAAGTGTACGCTGACTATGAGCTGGCCTCGGGAGCAAAGCTAAACATGTCAAAGTGTAAAGGGCTTTGGTGTGGCTCCTGGGCTGGCCGTACTTCTCCTCCTGTGGACCTGCAGTGGTCCTCCTCGCAGCTGGACTGCCTGGGGGTCACTGTGGGCCCGGGAGATCTGACTAACTTGAACTGGGATTCTCGTCTGGAATCTCTCTCTCGCTGCCTTCACTCGTGGAGACAGCGAGCTCTAACACTTTCTGGAAAGGCCCTGGTGGCCAACACGCTCGCTCTCTCTGGCCTCTGGTATACGGCATCGGTTGTCTGCATGCCGGAGCCAGTGGCCAAGTCAATCAGATCCCTGGTTTTCTCTTTCTTCTGGTCGGGGGGTCGCGATCTCGTTAAGAGATCGTCTATGATTCTGCCCACCGGCCAGGGAGGGTTTGGTCTGGTTGACCCGGCCCTCAAGACTCTATCACTCCATGCCTTCTGGGTGAAGCGCTTTGGTTCGCCTGGGGGGAAATGGAGGCACTTTTTTCAGTACTACTGTAGGGTGAGACTGGGGACTCCAGCAGAGGAGGTCCTGTCTCACCCAGCTTATTATCCGTCACATCTCTTGCCGGCATTCTACGCCTCAGTTCTCACTGCTTGGGCCCTGGTTGATGGGCATCGCGCCGTTGACCAGGCTCTGGCCTTTTCATCAGCTGATGATGCCCCCATAGAGGTGGCATCCAGCACTGCCAAGGGACTGCATCAGAAACTGGTCTCGGTCCATGGGGAGGTCCCTCACTGTGTGGAGAAATTCCAGCCCTCCTTTGGACCCCTCTACTGGCCCGAGACCTGGTCTCAAATCCACTTTCTACCTTTGGATCGAAAGGTGCGCGATGTCTCGTGGCGTATTGCACACGGCATCGTGTACACGGCCGATCGCGTCACTTTCAGAGGGAATGTTGACCCTCTTTGCTTCTGTGGGCAGGCAGACGAGACACAAGACCACCTCTTCTTTCACTGCCCATTTATCTCCTCTTTACTTCTCTGGGCGCAGACGCTGTTCTTGAGGGTCACACCTCTGAGCCCTTCTCTGCGTCTGCGCCACCTTCTCTTCGGTTACGACACAGACGAGAGGGACATTGTCCCTCCCGTCTTTTTCTATCTGCTGTGCGTAATCAAGTACTTTGTATGGATTGCCAGGAATGGGTCCCGCTTTGACGGAGTCATTCCTGATCAAACTCGGGTGTTGGCGCAGGTGGTGTCAAGGCTCAACACCCACCTCTTGTCTTACTCGAAGCGGTTCACTTCGGACCGTAGGCGCCGTTTCTTTAATCGATCGTGGAATGTTCTGGGGAAGTTTGCCCCAGACATTAAAACCATCACCTTCAGCTCTTAATTTCTCTTGAGAGCATGCGGTCTCCTTCACTGGCAGTACTGCATGACTCTGACTTGTCTCGAGATGCCAGGGCGTGGAGGCAACTCTGCGACCCTGCCTGGATCTTTGCTTGAGAGCGCACGGCATCCTGTTCTGATGTCGTGTGACTCTGTCTTCTTGTTCTCGACCGGGATAGGCATGAACCATGTCCCGGTCTCTTCTACGATACAATAATTGTCTAAATCTCTTGAGAGCATGTGGTCTCCTTTGCTGGCAGTACTGCATGACTCTGACTTGTCTTGAATTACCAGGGCGTGGGGGCAACCCTATGACTCTGTCTTGATGTCTTCTTGAGAGCGCACGGCATCCTGTTCTGATGTCGTGTGACTCTGTCTTTTTGTTCTTGACTGGGATAGGCATGAACCATGTCCCGGTCTCTTCTACGATACAAAAATTTTCTAATTCTCTTGAGAGCATGTGGTCTCCTTTGCTGGCAGCACTGCATGACTCTGACTTGTCTTGAATTACCAGGGCGTGGGGGCAACCCAATGACCCTGTCTTGATGTCTTCTTGAGAGCGCACGATATCCTGCCCTGGTATCGTGTGACTCTGTCTTCTTGCTCTTGACCAGGATAGGCTTGAACCTTGTCCTGGTTTCTTCTTCAATACAAAAATGCTCAAATCCCTTGAGAGCACGCGGTCTCCTTCGTTGGCAGCACTGCGTGACTCTCTCTGTCATCTGTCAGGGCATGGAGGCAACTCTGTGTCCCTGGCCTTCTTCTGTGGCAAGGGAAAAGGCTTGAACCTTGTCCCTGCCTCTCTAACAACAATCTAAAAAACCTCTTCTATTTTGAACTTTCTTCTCAGGGTAGAGGCTTGAACTTCGACCCTGTTCTTTTTACAAAATCTTAAAAATTTCAAGTTTTTTTCGTTTTTCGTTTCTTGTGGTTCAGTGTTTTGGTTTCAGTAGTGTTGGTCTTTGTCTGGTGTTTGTCTTCACCCAGTTTCGTATCTTTCCTGGGTCCATTTGGAAACATAAAAAAGATCAAGTGTAGTATCTGTTCTTATCAGCTTAATATCTGATACGCTGCTCATTGAGTAGCTCATATATTAAACTGATTTTTGGAACTGGGCTGTGGAAAAGAGGCTTGCCTCGTCCCAGCCACGGGTTGTCTCGGTATTGCACTACCTCCGAGTACGGCCCACTTCCCTTTGGGGAAGATTTCATTCAATAAAAAAAAAGAAAAAGAAAAAAAAAATTCATCTTGAAGTTCTCCTAGGTTTTTTTTTTTTTTTTTTCAGAACATGTTTTGATTTTTTTCAGGTCGATCGATGAAAATCTTTGTTCTGACTCAATTGGGCTTCCTGTGTAGATGTCGAAGCACAAAACTAATGGAAAAAACTAGTTGATTTCCATGGCGTGATTCGCAAGACACACGTGTGAAATTGACATAGAAAGGTGCGAACACTAAGTGAGTGTTTTTTAAGAAGTGTGATTTGACAACAAAAGATGCACGCACTTGTACTAATTCCCACATTCTAAACGAATCAAGATCAAAACAATCGAATACGATTCGGAGCGGAAGGCATACTTACCTGACGCGGGAGGTAACTGTGATCATCAAGGCAGTCCTCTCAGGGTGAGGCCCTCTCATTGCACTTCGATTGGGTTGACCCCTGCGATTACCCCAAATGTGGGTAACTCGAGCGTATAATTTCTGGTAGTGGGGACCTGCGTTCGCGCTAGTCCCCGAATATCTAAAGTCAATTGAAAATTCTCATTTCTCTTCTCTACTCACTCGAAATATTATCTGCATTTTCACTCAAAACAAACTTTGAACATCGAGAAAATAGACGAACATCCAATAGAAAAAGCAGTCAAGAAAAAAAGAAGTCTACAGCACCAGGTATTCCCAGGCGGTCACCCATCCAAGTACTAACCTGGCCCAACCAAGCTTGACTGCGGTGATCGGACGAGAACCGGTATTTTCTTGGTGGTATGGCCGTAGACAGAATATTCAGGTGGTTCTGTTGCCCTTATGTACCAGTTACGGACCACGATATTTTCAAAATCTTGCAACCTTGCTTCCGTACTCGGCAGTCGGCATTTAATCGGAAGTTTTTCGACGACACTTCGAATCTCATGAGAGGGAGCTGTCGGAACCCACACGGTTGTTCTCGTCTTGTGTGGAACTGGGAACGAGAGTGGCACAGTTCGGTATCGCTTCTCGGCCTTTTGGCTAAGATCAAGTGTAGTATCATATTTTTGGTCTTACCGGGATTCCTTTGGCGGTCGCCTTCAAGAGAGAACGCTCGTCTTCGCTTGTGGGATCATTATCAGTATCCTTGCTGGTATCCTTTGTGATAGTATTTAAGGCTTTTTAAACAATACCGGGTGGCCGTTGTCGATCCAGACCTCCGCCACTCGGCCCTCTACTTGTTGTCTATACTTCTGCCTCGTTTTCGCTCTTTCTCTGGCCCAGTCCTCCGGGAGTGGGTCGCGGGTTCGAGCCCTAGCGGGTGCACACTCTTTTTTTCTTTTTTGCATTAATTTTTTTGCAAAATCTCCTCTTTTCAAATCTTTTCACTATACAGTGAGAGATTTGTGACTCTCTAACTCAATTGTCTATCTGAACTCCAAAGTTTAATTTTTAAAGTTCTTGTGCCATCAGGCCTTGGCCTCTGGTGCAAGGCTCGAATCAATTTTTTGTGGGCGCTCGTTGCGGCTAGTTGGCTGCTTCGAGGTTAGTCCCTGTTTTTTGTGTATATCCGTAACTTGAATTTTTTGGGTTCCTGCTAGCCGGGTGAAAAGACCGCCTTTTTTTCATTGTCGTTGCTTTTTTCCGGTTCTGGCTAGTGGGGTGAGTCCCCCTTTTTGTTTTTGTTAATTTTTTCTGGGTACCTACTGGCTGGGTGAAAAGACCGCCATTTTTTCACTGTCGTTGTTTTTTTCGGTTCTGGCCAGTGGGGTGAATCCCCGTTTGTTTTTTCAAACTAATTTTTGGGCGCCTGTGGTCACCGCAAGGTACTGCGGGGTGAGTCCCCCTTTGATTTTTTGAGCTTCGGCTCTGTAACTGGGTGTTAGCCCATATTACTGTAACTCTCCAATTTTGTACAAACATGAGTGCTCTTGTTGTAAAACGGCCGGACACTCTGGAACTTACTCTGCCGGCGTATTACCGGCAGCGAAATCTTCAGGTCTCTCGTGACCAAATGTGCAATTCAGTTCTAAATCTTCTTGGCCGTGATGCGGCAAATTCTATTAAGTGCCTACAACGTTCTTCTTCAGGTGGATCCTTCAGGGTCACCTTCAAACCAAACAAGGAGGCCCTGAAGGATCGCCTTCTTATGGAGGGAGTTATCCTCCATAACACACCCGTTTTTTTTCGAGAGAGTGAGCCGAGGGGCTCATCTGTCTTAATTCAAAATCTGCCGACTGAGGTGCCGGATACTGCCCTCGGTCGGCATTTTAGCCAGTATGGGCAAATAAGGAAGATAGTGAGGGCGAAGGACGCCCTGGGGATTGAGACGGGTGATCGCCGTATGTTGATCACCCTCTCTCATCATATCCCCAATCTAATGCATGTGGGGAAATTTTCTTGTCTTGTAAATTACCAAGGGCAGCCTATGTGTTGCCACCACTGTAACTGGTGGGGGCACACCTACCGACGCTGCCCCTTCAGGGGAGCATGCCGGCACTGCGGCGACAAGGGCCACCACTCTGAGAAGTGTACTCAGGGTGCTGTCCTCCCTCCTCCTTATCCAGTGGACGGGCTGTGCCCTGATGAGGCGCACCCGGCCAACTGTCCAAATGCTGATCCTGATCAACAACCTTCTACTGATCCTCCTGCTCCTCCTGACGAGGAGGCGGATATTCTTGGGTCCACGTCTGACATTAGTGACATGGACGAGGATGGGGATGGTGGTGGCTCGGCTGGGCCATCGGCGGTGGACTCCCTGGTAGATGTTGACCCCGATGCTCCCGGGCGGGCGGCCACCACTCAGCTGTCCCCCTCTCCCTCCCTATCACACTTAGCTGAATCTGCTGAGACTCCCATGGAGTCTCAGCCTCTTTTCTCATCTTCAGAGGGCACTCAGCCCTCTTCCTCAACAGAGGGGACTCCGGTTTCAGAGTCCCCGGACATTTCTTCCTTTTCTTCGTCGCAGGGCACAAGCTCTGTGGACATCGGGGCCTTTTCGACCCCATCGACGCCCTCTGAGGTCAAAACTCCTTTGCAGCCGCCTATCCCTAGCGGCATCTCATACCGGGATGTTGCACAGAAGGGGAAGGCGGCTCGCGCTCAAGCTCAGCCTGTATCTCTGAAAAGACTGGCGAAGGGTCCGCCTGAGGCGACCAACCCTAAGCCGGTCAGGAAGAAGAAGTAATTCTTCCTCCTATCTCTTTTTTCTCTAATTCACTTTAAAAAAAAGCCATGGCTGCGTTGACTGTAAATGCGCGGGGATTGAGGGACCCAGCCAAGAGGAATGCCTTCATCTTTTGGCTGGAGTCCCTCAGGTACGATATCATCTGCATCCAGGAGACCCACTGTGTCAGTGAGGCGGAGATGGCCTCCTGGTTCGCCCACTCTTCTTTTACACCTTTTGGTTCCTTTGGCACCAGCCGATCGGCTGGTGTCCTCTGTCTTGTAAAGCGGACGTCAGCCATTACAGTTTCCCGTCAATTTTCTTCTGATGACGGGCGGGTAGTGGTCCTTGATATGGAGCTTGACTCCCATCGATTCCAGCTGGCCACTATCTATGCCCCGAATCATAACCCTGAAAAAACTGACTTCTTTCTGGGGTTATCTGACCTTCTTGACCCTCTCGCGGATGTCCTGATTCTGGGCGACTTCAACTCTGTGGTCGACCCAGATCTTGACCGAGTCTCTTCTGTCCCCCTGCATAGCTCTTATGACTGCTCAGGGGTGATATCTCAGATGATGGAGGACTTTGGGTTGGTGGATGCCTGGAGGCACGTCAATCCAAATACACGCCAGTACTCTTTCTTTTCAAATTCTGGATTGTCCAGATCCAGAATTGATCTTGCCTGCCTACCGCAGGACTGTAATATTAAGTCTTGCCATATGTTTGTCTGCCCCCACTCTGATCACTCTGCAGTGGGGGTTAACTTTTCTTTTTCTAGTGAGTGCTTCCATGGACCTGGTCTGTGGAAGCTAAATACTTCTATACTTGAAAACGATGAATATAAAATGCTCATCGCTGATTTCTGGTGCAAGTGGCAGGCTCGCCGTCACTTGTACCAATCTTGCCTCGTCTGGTGGGACCTTGGGAAGGCCCACATAAAACGCCTGACCATATCTTTTTCCTCCAAGATTAAAAGGAGGAAGTCTCTCAGGAGAACATCGCTGGAGAATCGCTTGGCCATTCTCAAGAGGGCCATCGACTCTGGCGATGTCTCCTGTCTTGTAGAATTTAATCAGATCAAGACTTCTCTCTCTGAGCTGGACTCGGAGGAGGCTAGGGCCGCCTATGTTCGCTCCCGTCTTCGCTGGATCGAGGATGGCGAGCAGTCCAACTCTTTTTTCCTTCGCCTTGAGAGGCAGAACAAACAGAAGCAAAACATCTCGTCTATCAAAGATTCTTCTGGGGTCCTCCACTCCGACATATCTGAAATGCTCGGGGTCTGGAGGGCCTTCTATCAAAACCTCTTCTCTGGGCTCACTGTCGACCCGGAGATGCAGGAAACCTTTTTCTCTTCTCTGGAGCGGCGGCTCTCGCAGGAGGACTCAGCCTCCTGTGAGGGCCCTCTCACTCCGGATGAATGTCTATCTGCTCTGCGGGGTATGGCATCTAACAAGACTCCAGGGGTGGATGGCCTCCCCAAGGAATTTTATCTGACTTTCTGGGACACCCTGGGTCCTGATCTTGTGAGCGTTTTGAATTCGGCCCATGACTCTGGCTTGCTCTCTTATAGCCAGAGGCATGGTGCGATAACACTTATCTTTAAAAAGGGCTCCAAAACTGAATGTAAAAACTATCGGCCAATCTCCTTGCTCTGCGTTGACTACAAGATTGCCTCTCGGGTGATCTGTGGTCGTCTGCGTGGGGTGATTGGTTCCATTGTCTCGGAGGATCAGACTTGCTGCGTTCCTGGGAGGTTCATTGGTGAAAACATTCGCCTCCTCCAGGACGCAGTCACCTACTCTACTGAAACTGACCAGCCACTCGCCCTTCTCTCTCTAGATCAAGAGAAGGCTTTCGATCGAGTGGACTGGTCATATCTCTTCTCTCTGCTGGATAGACTGGGCTTTGGCCCAAATTTCATCTCGTGGGTCCGTCTCTTTTACACGGATCCACGCGCATCTATCTTAGTGAATGGCTTCATCACTGAGCCCTTCCAACTCTTTAGAGGGGTGCGCCAAGGGTGCCCCCTCTCTGCTTCTCTCTATGTCTTAATTGCAGAGTCGTTGGCGTGCCGATTGAGGGCCTCCCCAGTGCTTGGCGGACTCACATTGCCGCTGGGCGGGGATAGGGCTCTCATATCGCAGTACGCTGACGACACAACACTTCTTCTTACGTCAGATTTTCAAATCTGCACTGTTTTTAAAGTGTACGCTGACTATGAGCTGGCCTCGGGAGCAAAGCTAAACATGTCAAAGTGTAAAGGGCTTTGGTGTGGCTCCTGGGCTGGCCGTACTTCTCCTCCTGTGGACCTGCAGTGGTCCTCCTCGCAGCTGGACTGCCTGGGGGTCACTGTGGGCCCAGGAGAGCTGACTAACTTGAACTGGGATTCTCGTCTGGAATCTCTCTCTCGCTGCCTTCACTCGTGGAGACAGCGAGCTCTAACACTTTCTGGAAAGGCCCTGGTGGCCAACACGCTCGCTCTCTCTGGCCTCTGGTATACGGCATCGGTTGTCTGCATGCCGGAGCCAGTGGCCAAGTCAATCAGATCCCTGGTTTTCTCTTTCTTCTGGTCGGGGGGTCGCGATCTCGTTAAGAGATCGTCTATGATTCTGCCCACCGGCCAGGGAGGGTTTGGTCTGGTTGACCCGGCTCTCAAGACTCTATCACTCCATGCCTTCTGGGTGAAGCGCTTTGGTTCGCCTGGGGGGAAATGGAGGCACTTTTTTCAGTACTACTGTAGGGTGAGACTGGGGACTCCAGCAGAGGAGGTCCTGTCTCACCCAGCTTATTATCCGTCACATCTCTTGCCGGCATTCTACGCCTCAGTTCTCACTGCTTGGGCCCTGGTTGATGGGCATCGCGCCGTTGACCAGGCTCTGGCCTTTTCATCAGCTGATGATGCCCCCATAGAGGTGGCATCCAGCACTGCCAAGGGACTGCATCAGAAACTGGTCTCGGTCCATGGGGAGGTCCCTCACTGTGTGGAGAAATTCCAGCCCTCCTTTGGACCCCTCTACTGGCCCGAGACCTGGTCTCAAATCCACTTTCTACCTTTGGATCGAAAGGTGCGCGATGTCTCGTGGCGTATTGCACACGGCATCGTGTACACGGCCGATCGCGTCACTTTCAGAGGGAATGTTGACCCTCTTTGCTTCTGTGGGCAGGCAGACGAGACACAAGACCACCTCTTCTTTCACTGCCCATTTATCTCCTCTTTACTTCTCTGGGCGCAGACGCTGTTCTTGAGGGTCACACCTCTGAGCCCTTCTCTGCGTCTGCGCCACCTTCTTTTCGGTTACGACACAGACGAGAGGGACATTGTCCCTCCCGTCTTTTTCTATCTGCTGTGCGTAATCAAGTACTTTGTATGGATTGCCAGGAATGGGTCCCGCTTTGACGGAGTCATTCCTGATCAAACTCGGGTGTTGGCGCAGGTGGTGTCAAGGGTCAACACCCACCTCTTGTCTTACTCGAAGCGGTTCACTTCGGACCGTAGGCGCCGTTTCTTTAATCGATCGTGGAATGTTCTGGGGAAGTTTGCCCCAGACATTAAAACCATCACCTTCAGCTCTTAATTTCTCTGGAGAGCACGCAGTCTGCTTTTCTGGCAGCACTGCGTGACTCTGACTTGTCTCGAGATGCCAGGGCGTGGAGGCAACTCTGCGACCCTGCCTCGATCTTTTCTTGAGAGCGCACGGCATCCTGTTCTGATGTCGTGTGACTCTGTCTTCTTGTTCTCGACCGGGATAGGCATGAACCATGTCCCGGTCTCTTCTACGATACAATAATTGTCTAAATCTCTTGAGAGCATGTGGTCTCCTTTGCTGGCAGTACTGCATGACTCTGACTTGTCTTGAATTACCAGGGCGTGGGGGCAACCCTATGACTCTGTCTTGATGTCTTCTTGAGAGCGCACGGCATCCTGTTCTGATGTCGTGTGACTCTGTCTTTTTGTTCTTGACTGGGATAGGCATGAACCATGTCCCGGTCTCTTCTACGATACAAAAATTTTCTAATTCTCTTGAGAGCATGTGGTCTCCTTTGCTGGCAGCACTGCATGACTCTGACTTGTCTTGAATTACCAGGGCGTGGGGGCAACCCTATGACCCTGTCTTGATGTCTTCTTGAGAGCGCACGATATCCTGCCCTGGTATCGTGTGACTCTGTCTTCTTGCTCTTGACCAGGATAGGCTTGAACCTTGTCCTGGTTTCTTCTTCAATACAAAAATGCTCAAATCCCTTGAGAGCACGCGGTCTCCTTCGTTGGCAGCACTGCGTGACTCTCTCTGTCATCTGTCAGGGCATGGAGGCAACTCTGTGTCCCTGGCCTTCTTCTGTGGCAAGGGAAAAGGCTTGAACCTTGTCCCTGCCTCTCTAACAACAATCTAAAAAACCTCTTCTATTTTGAACTTTCTTCTCAGGGTAGAGGCTTGAACTTCGACCCTGTTCTTTTTACAAAATCTTAAAAATTTCAAGTTTTTTTCGTTTTTCGTTTCTTGTGGTTCAGTGTTTTGGTTTCAGTAGTGTTGGTCTTTGTCTGGTGTTTGTCTTCACCCAGTTTCGTATCTTTCCTGGGTCCATTTGGAAACATAAAAAAGATCAAGTGTAGTATCATATTTTTGGTCTTACCGGGATTCCTTTGGCGGTCGCCTTCAAGAGAGAACGCTCGTCTTCGCTTGTGGGATCATTATCAGTATCCTTGCTGGTATCCTTTGTGATAGTATTTAAGGCTTTTTAAACAATACCGGGTGGCCGTTGTCGATCCAGACCTCCGCCACTCGGCCCTCTACTTGTTGTCTATACTTCTGCCTCGTTTTCGCTCTTTCTCTGGCCCAGTCCTCCGGGAGTGGGTCGCGGGTTCGAGCCCTAGCGGGTGCACACTCTTTTTTTCTTTTTTGCATTAATTTTTTGCAAAATCTCCTCTTTTCAAATCTTTTCACTATACAGTGAGAGATTTGTGACTCTCTAACTCAATTGTCTATCTGAACTCCAAAGTTTAATTTTTAAAGTTCTTGTGCCATCAGGCCTTGGCCTCTGGTGCAAGGCTCGAATCAATTTTTTGTGGGCGCTCGTTGCGGCTAGTTGGCTGCTTCGAGGTTAGTCCCTGTTTTTTGTGTATATCCGTAACTTGAATTTTTTGGGTTCCTGCTAGCCGGGTGAAAAGACCGCCTTTTTTTCATTGTCGTTGCTTTTTTCCGGTTCTGGCTAGTGGGGTGAGTCCCCCTTTTTGTTTTTGTTAATTTTTTCTGGGTACCTACTGGCTGGGTGAAAAGACCGCCATTTTTTCACTGTCGTTGTTTTTTTCGGTTCTGGCCAGTGGGGTGAATCCCCGTTTGTTTTTTCAAACTAATTTTTGGGCGCCTGTGGTCACCGCAAGGTACTGCGGGGTGAGTCCCCCTTTGATTTTTTGAGCTTCGGCTCTGTAACTGGGTGTTAGCCCATATTACTGTAACTCTCCAATTTTGTACAAACATGAGTGCTCTTGTTGTAAAACGGCCGGACACTCTGGAACTTACTCTGCCGGCGTATTACCGGCAGCGAAATCTTCAGGTCTCTCGTGACCAAATGTGCAATTCAGTTCTAAATCTTCTTGGCCGTGATGCGGCAAATTCTATTAAGTGCCTACAACGTTCTTCTTCAGGTGGATCCTTCAGGGTCACCTTCAAACCAAACAAGGAGGCCCTGAAGGATCGCCTTCTTATGGAGGGAATTATCCTCCATAACACACCCGTTTTTTTTCGAGAGAGTGAGCCGAGGGGCTCATCTGTCTTAATTCAAAATCTGCCGACTGAGGTGCCGGATACTGCCCTCGGTCGGCATTTTAGCCATTATGGGCAAATAAGGAAGATAGTGCGGGCGAAGGACGCCCTGGGGATTGAGACGGGTGATCGCCGTATGTTGATCACCCTCTCTCATCACATCCCCAATCTAATGCATGTTGGGAAATTTTCATGTCTTGTAAATTACCAAGGGCAGCCTATGTGTTGCCACCATTGTAACTGGTGGGGGCACACCTACCGACGCTGCCCCTTCAGGGGAGCATGCCGGCACTGCGGCGACAAGGGCCACCACTCTGAGAAGTGTACTCAGGGTGCTGTCCTCCCTCCTCCTTATCCAGTGGACGGGCTGTGCCCTGATGAGGCGCACCCGGCCAACTGTCCAAATGCTGATACTGATCAACAACCTTCTACTGATCCTCCTGCTCCTCCTGACGAGGAGGCGGATATTCTTGGGTCCACGTCTGACATTAGTGACATGGACGAGGATGGGGATGGTGGTGGCTCGGCTGGGCCATCGGCGGTGGACTCCCTGGTAGATGTTGACCCCGATGCTCCCGGGCGGGCGGCCACCACTCAGCTGTCCCCCTCTCCCTCCCTATCACACTTAGCTGAATCTGCTGAGACTCCCATGGAGTCTCAGCCTCTTTTCTCATCTTCAGAGGGCACTCAGCCCTCTTCCTCAACAGAGGGGACTCCGGTTTCAGAGTCCCCGGACATTTCTTCCTTTTCTTCGTCGCAGGGCACAAGCTCTGTGGACATCGGGGCCTTTTCGACCCCATCGACGCCCTCTGAGGTCAAAACTCCTTTGCAGCCGCCTATCCCTAGCGGCATCTCATACCGGGATGTTGCACAGAAGGGGAAGGCGGCTCGCGCTCAAGCTCAGCCTGTATCTCTGAAAAGACTGGCGAAGGGTCCGCCTGAGGCGACCAACCCTAAGCCGGTCAGGAAGAAGAAGTAATTCTTCCTCCTATCTCTTTTTTCTCTAATTCACTTTAAAAAAAGCCATGGCTGCGTTGACTGTAAATGCGCGGGGATTGAGGGACCCAGCCAAGAGGAATGCCTTCATCTTTTGGCTGGAGTCCCTCAGGTACGATATCATCTGCATCCAGGAGACCCACTGTGTCAGTGAGGCGGAGATGGCCTCCTGGTTCGCCCACTCTTCTTTTACACCTTTTGGTTCCTTTGGCACCAGCCGATCGGCTGGTGTCCTCTGTCTTGTAAAGCGGACGTCAGCCATTACAGTTTCTCGTCAATTTTCTTCTGATGACGGGCGGGTAGTGGTCCTTGATATGGAGCTTGACTCCCATCGATTCCAGCTGGCCACTATCTATGCCCCGAATCATAATCCTGAAAAAACTGACTTCTTTCTGGGGTTATCTGACCTTCTTGACCCTCTCGCGGATGTCCTGATTCTGGGCGACTTCAACTCTGTGGTCGACCCAGATCTTGACCGAGTCTCTTCTGTCCCCCTGCATAGCTCTTATGACTGCTCAGGGGTGATATCTCAGATGATGGAGGACTTTGGGTTGGTGGATGCCTGGAGGCACGTCAATCCAAATACACGCCAGTACTCTTTCTTTTCAAATTCTGGATTGTCCAGATCCAGAATTGATCTTGCCTGCCTACCGCAGGACTGTAATATTAAGTCTTGCCATATGTTTGTCTGCCCCCACTCTGATCACTCTGCAGTGGGGGTTAACTTTTCTTTTTCTAGTGAGTGCTTCCATGGACCAGGTCTGTGGAAGCTAAATACTTCTATACTTGAAAACGATGAATATAAAATGCTCATCGCTGATTTCTGGTGCAAGTGGCAGGCTCGCCGTCACTTGTACCAATCTTGCCTCGTCTGGTGGGACCTTGGGAAGGCCCACATAAAACGCCTGACCATATCTTTTTCCTCCAAGATTAAAAGGAGGAAGTCTCTCAGGAGAACATCGCTGGAGAATCGCTTGGCCATTCTCAAGAGGGCCATCGACTCTGGCGATGTCTCCTGTCTTGTAGAATTTAATCAGATCAAGACTTCTCTCTCTGAGCTGGACTCGGAGGAGGCTAGGGCCGCCTATGTTCGCTCCCGTCTTCGCTGGATCGAGGATGGCGAGCAGTCCAACTCTTTTTTCCTTCGCCTTGAGAGGCAGAACAAACAGAAGCAAAACATCTCGTCTATCAAAGATTCTTCTGGGGTCCTCCACTCCGACATATCTGAAATGCTCGGGGTCTGGAGGGCCTTCTATCAAAACCTCTTCTCTGGGCTCACTGTCGACCCGGAGATGCAGGAAACCTTTTTCTCTTCTCTGGAGCGGCGGCTCTCGCAGGAGGACTCAGCCTCCTGTGAGGGCCCTCTCACTCCGGATGAATGTCTATCTGCTCTGCGAGGTATGGCATCTAACAAGACTCCAGGGGTGGATGGCCTCCCCAAGGAATTTTATCTGACTTTCTGGGACACCCTGGGTCCTGATCTTGTGAGCGTTTTGAATTCGGCCCATGACTCTGGCTTGCTCTCTTATAGCCAGAGGCATGGTGCGATAACACTTATCTTTAAAAAGGGCTCCAAAACTGAATGTAAAAACTATCGGCCAATCTCCTTGCTCTGCGTTGACTACAAGATTGCCTCTCGGGTGATCTGTGGTCGTCTGCGTGGGGTGATTGGTTCCATTGTCTCGGAGGATCAGACTTGCTGCGTTCCTGGGAGGTTCATTGGTGAAAACATTCGCCTCCTCCAGGACGCAGTCACCTACTCTACTGAAACTGACCAGCCACTCGCCCTTCTCTCTCTAGATCAAGAGAAGGCTTTCGATCGAGTGGACTGGTCATATCTCTTCTCTCTGCTGGATAGACTGGGCTTTGGCCCAAATTTCATCTCGTGGGTCCGTCTCTTTTACACGGATCCACGCGCATCTATCTTAGTGAATGGCTTCATCACTGAGCCCTTCCAACTCTTTAGAGGGGTGCGCCAAGGGTGCCCCCTCTCTGCTTCTCTCTATGTCTTAATTGCAGAGTCGTTGGCGTGCCGATTGAGGGCCTCCCCAGTGCTTGGCGGACTCACATTGCCGCTGGGCGGGGATAGGGCTCTCATATCGCAGTACGCTGACGACACAACACTTCTTCTTACGTCAGATTTTCAAATCTGCACTGTTTTTAAAGTGTACGCTGACTATGAGCTGGCCTCGGGAGCAAAGCTAAACATGTCAAAGTGTAAAGGGCTTTGGTGTGGCTCCTGGGCTGGCCGTACTTCTCCTCCTGTGGACCTGCAGTGGTCCTCCTCGCAGCTGGACTGCCTGGGGGTCACTGTGGGCCCAGGAGATCTGACTAACTTGAACTGGGATTCTCGTCTGGAATCTCTCTCTCGCTGCCTTCACTCGTGGAGACAGCGAGCTCTAACACTTTCTGGAAAGGCCCTGGTGGCCAACACGCTCGCTCTCTCTGGCCTCTGGTATACGGCATCGGTTGTCTGCATGCCGGAGCCAGTGGCCAAGTCAATCAGATCCCTGGTTTTCTCTTTCTTCTGGTCGGGGGGTCGCGATCTCGTTAAGAGATCGTCTATGATTCTGCCCACCGGCCAGGGAGGGTTTGGTCTGGTTGACCCGGCTCTCAAGACTCTATCACTCCATGCCTTCTGGGTGAAGCGCTTTGGTTCGCCTGGGGGGAAATGGAGGCACTTTTTTCAGTACTACTGTAGGGTGAGACTGGGGACTCCAGCAGAGGAGGTCCTGTCTCACCCAGCTTATTATCCGTCACATCTCTTGCCGGCATTCTACGCCTCAGTTCTCACTGCTTGGGCCCTGGTTGATGGGCATCGCGCCGTTGACCAGGCTCTGGCCTTTTCATCAGCTGATGATGCCCCCATAGGGGTGGCATCCAGCACTGCCAAGGGACTGCATCAGAAACTGGTCTCGGTCCATGGGGAGGTCCCTCACTGTGTGGAGAAATTCCAGCCCTCCTTTGGACCCCTTTACTGGCCCGAGACCTGGTCTCAAATCCACTTTCTACCTTTGGATCGAAAGGTGCGCGATGTCTCGTGGCGTATTGCACACGGCATCGTGTACACGGCCGATCGCGTCACTTTCAGAGGGAATGTTGACCCTCTTTGCTTCTGTGGGCAGGCAGACGAGACACAAGACCACCTCTTCTTTCACTGCCCATTTATCTCCTCTTTACTTCTCTGGGCGCAGACGCTGTTCTTGAGGGTCACACCTCTGAGCCCTTCTCTGCGTCTGCGCCACCTTCTTTTCGGTTACGACACAGACGAGAGGGACATTGTCCCTCCCGTCTTTTTCTATCTGCTGTGCGTAATCAAGTACTTTGTATGGATTGCCAGGAATGGGTCCCGCTTTGACGGAGTCATTCCTGATCAAACTCGGGTGTTGGCGCAGGTGGTGTCAAGGCTCAACACCCACCTCTTGTCTTACTCGAAGCGGTTCACTTCGGACCGTAGGCGCCGTTTCTTTAATCGATCGTGGAATGTTCTGGGGAAGTTTGCCCCAGACATTAAAACCATCACCTTCAGCTCTTAATTTCTCTTGAGAGCATGCGGTCTCCTTCACTGGCAGTACTGCATGACTCTGACTTGTCTCGAGGTGCCAGGGCGTGGAGGCAACTCTGCGACCCTGCCTGGATCTTTTCTTGAGAGCGCACGGCATCCTGTTCTGATGTCGTGTGACTCTGTCTTCTTGTTCTCGACCGGGATAGGCATGAACCATGTCCCGGTCTCTTCTACGATACAATAATTGTCTAATTCTCTTGAGGGCATGTGGTCTCCTTTGCTGGCAGTACTGCATGACTCTGACTTGTCCTGAATTACCAGGGCGTGGGGGCAAC
>OU974070.1:3842500-3859385 GCA_918843875.1 Diadumene lineata
CTATCAACGGAAACCTCGTCAACGTTTCCGAGGTCCAGCCGAGGTATGTCTCGGTGGACCTGCGAAACGCGCCATATGAGATGGCCGACTCGGCCATCAAAAACTTTTTTGAAGCGTATGGACACGTAATATCGGTTACCAGAACAAAGGATTACCAGGGTTACTATACCGGCGACCGGGTGGTCAAGATGTCTCTGTCGAGAGACATCCCGTCAATGGTGAAGATCCAAGGCTACCCGGTGTTCGCTCGGCATCGTGGGCAACGTCGTTGCTGCCGTTTTTGCAATAGATTTGATCATGTTATCCAGAAGTGCCCCTATCGTTTGGGGAAGTTGTGTGTGAGGTGCGGCTCTGGCGAGCATGGCGCCAGGGACTGCCGCCGTCCGTGGTCTCTTGATACCACGCCCCTTCCGCAGAATGATAAGGGGGAATTTATAGTGCCAGGGGTGGCACAGTCTGTTCGGGAGGAGGATGTCCCTTTAGATGGGCCCCCTGACTCCCTTGAGGCGGCTTTGGGCGCCATTTCTACTCTTTTCGAGGAGGAGGTGGTCGAAGATGGAGGTCTTCTGGCCCCCACTCCTCTTTTGTTTTCAGAGGTGCTAGCCTCTGGCCCGTCTCAGGCGGAGCTGGCACCCACCACTGGTAAATCTAGAGCCGCTTCTAAGCGGCAATCGTCCTCGCCCCCGGCCACAGAGTGGCGTGAGGCGAGACATAAAAAGGGCAGGGTGGCTGAAGAGCCGGCCGGACCATCGCCTGACCCTTCTCCATCTGATGAGGCCACTGAAAACGTTTCAGACTCCCCCATGATGGGGATTTCCTTTTCTCCGCTGGAGCCGCAGGCCACCATGCCTGTGGCATCCTCTGAGTTGTCTTCTTCTTCGCCCTCTCCACCGATGGAGACCGCCCCTTCGTCGTCTGAAGTCGACGTTGGGGAGGGGGTAGTTGTTGCTGGGGACAGTATTGAGGTGCTTGAGTCATCTCTCTCTGTCCCCCCGTCCTCGCCTGTTATTGTCCCGGACAGCCAACCAACTGTCTCGGACAGACATAGATCGAAGCCGTTGGAGGCTGCTGATACTTTAACTCATACTCTCAGGCCCAGTAAGATGGCCAATAAGCAGGCCAATAAGCAAAAGAAAGAGGTCTCTAAGGCGGCCGTGTCATTATGTGTTCCGCCATCAAGAAAGAGCACCGCCCCTTCGGCCGTGTATAGCGGCCGTAGGTCCTGATGCTCTAGATTGTAACACACTTTTAGCTTAGAAATGGTTGTGTTTTTAAGCCTGAATGCCAATGGGCTCAGATGTGATCTGAAAAGGTCCGCCCTGACCCATTGGCTTCTTCATCTGTATCCAGCACCTGATATCATCTGTCTTCAGGAGACCCACGCCACGTCGGAGAACGAACTTGCCGATTGGTTCGTGGGCTCGGGATACTCGTGTGTGAGTTCTCCTGGGTCCCGCAAATCTTGTGGCGTGGCGATCCTGTATAAATCTTGGCTCTTTACTCTTGAGGGCTCGTCGGTAGACCCTTCGGGCCGTGTTGTTTCTTGTTCTTTTGGCTCCCGGTCTTGCTCCTTTTCTGTTGCGTCCATTTATGCACCCAACAGAAATCCTGATAGGAACTCTTTTCTGGAGGAGATCGGGGCCAATCTTTGTCTTCTCTCCCCTGTCTTTTTGGCAGGGGATTTTAATACTGTCTTTGACCCATCTCTGGATAGGAGGGGTGGGTCTAGTGACCCTCGCCATCCCAGGGAGAGTACTGTGAAATTAGGTGAACTTTTTGAAAAATGTTGTGTCTCTGACCTTTGGAGGACGGTCCACCCGGGTGAGGTTTCCTTTTCTTGGACTCGCCCGGATGGCATGCTCGCCTCCCGCATTGACCTCTTTGGCTGTCCGTCGGAATTTGTCCGTCTGGCCAAGACCTGCTCCATCGTGCCCTGCCCCCATTCAGATCATGAGGCGGTAGTGGCCGATGTTTGCCTGTCGCTATCCGATGTCCCTACGGGGAAGAGCTATTGGAAGTTGAATTGTGGCGTACTCAGTGATCCTGAGTATGTCTCGCTAATACAAGATTTCTGGCGCCAATGGCGTGTGTCCTGGCCTGACTACAGTTCCTCCCTTGTGTGGTGGGACTGTGGGAAGGCCAAAATCCGTTCTATGACCATCGATTATTGCAAGCGGAAGCGCAGGCAAGAGCAGGCCAGGCGGGCCTTTCTGGACTCCAGGGCTGCCGATTTGAAGACCCTCGCTGACGGCGGCGATATTGCTGCGGCGGGGGCTCTGAAGGATGTCCTGGAGGATTTACGAGCACTGGATGCCAAGGAGGTCGCTGGACTCAGGGTTCGTGCCCGAGTCCAGTGTGCTGAGGAGGACGAGCAGTCCTCCAAGTTTTTCTTTAAATCTATACAGGACCACCGCAGGAAGGAGCTGATCACCAGCGTCTTCTCTGCGGATGGCTCCTTAGCCTCTTCTTCTGAAGGCATCCTGGATGCCTTCTCTTCTTTTTACGAAACTCTGTTTACTAGTGAGGAGACGGACCCTGCTGCGCAGGACCGTCTTCTCTCCAACCTCGATCAATTTCTTGACTCCCAGCAGAGAGCCTCTTGCGAGGGACCTCTCTCTGCTGAGGAGTGTCTATCTGCTCTCTCTGGGATGGCCAGGGGAAAAACCCCTGGTCTCGACGGGCTCCCTATGGAGTTTTATCTGGCCTTCTGGTCGACCCTTGGCCAGGACCTCACAGATGTGCTGAATCTTTCGTGGCGTCTGGGGACGCTTGCAAAGTCTCAGAGGCGGGGAGTCATCTCCCTATTGCCAAAGAAGGGCGATCTCCGCCTCTGTAAGAACTGGAGACCGATATCTCTACTGTCTGTTGACTATAAAATCGCCTCTCGAGCAATCGCTGGTCGATTGCTCAAAGTATTGTCTTCAGTTCTTCATGATGATCAGACAGCTTGCGTCCCCGGGCGCTTTATTGGCAGCAACATTCTTCTACTTCAGTCCATCTGTGACCTGGCCTCGTCGGAGGCTATTCCTGCCGCCCTGATTTCTCTGGATCAGGAAAAGGCCTTCGACAGGGTCGACTGGGGTTTTCTCAAGAAAGCCCTGCAAGCAATGGGTTTCGGCCCATCTTTCATAAAATGGGTCGCCCTCTTTTATTCAAACGTGGAGTCGTGCATACAGGCCAACGGCTTCCTTTCTGATTTCTTCTCGTTATCTAGAGGGGTACGGCAGGGCTGTCCCCTGTCTCCCTTATTGTATATCCTCTCTATGGAGCCGTTGGCCTGCACACTCCGCAGGCACCCTTTGGTTGTGGGTTTTCCTCTTCCGGCCTCGTCTGGCAGAGTGTCTGTCCTCTCGCAGTATGCTGATGACACCACTCTGACCCTCTGCTCGGACGAGGCCATTCTGGCCGCATTCTCCGTTTATCATGATTTTGAACTTGCTTCCGGCGCCAGGCTGAACCAGGAGAAGTCCAAAGGCCTGCTTCTTGGCCCTTGGGCCTCCAGGTCGGACCCTCCTGTAGATTTGGCCTGGTCGTCGGTGTCCTTGAAATGCTTAGGCGTCCAGGTGGGTCCTTCCATCAGGCCTGCCCTTATCTGGGACGCCAGACTCTCTGCCATGTCTACCACTTTTGATCTCTGGCAGCAGAGATGTCTGTCTTTTCAGGGCAAAGCCCTGGTTTCTAATTCTCTTGCTCTGTCGGGACTCTGGTACTCGGCGTCTGTCGTGCCCCTCCCGGCAGAGCATCTTGCAAAATCAACGCAGCTGGTCTGCAATTTTTTCTGGTCGGGGAAGAAGGAGCTGGTGAGCCGCCGCACCATATATCTGCCGAAGTCCCAGGGGGGCTTTGGTCTGGTGGACATCAGCTCCAAGGTCTCTGCACTCCTGATCCAATGGGTCAGGCGTCTGTATTCTTCCCCCGGCAAATGGGCATGTTTTTTTGATAAGTATTGTCTTGATCGATTTGGTGTGTTTGCGCATGATGTCTTATCAGACCCTTCCTCTTTTTCTTTCACTCGGCCCCCCGGGCTTTTCGGTAAGATCCTTTTGGCCTGGAAGGCCATTGGCGGCCGGTCAACTGGCCCGGGTGCGGTCGGAGTGCCTGATCCGTCGTCTGGTGATGTGCCGGCTCCAAAATTGACAACCAAGCAGTGCTACAACCTTCTGCTGGCCAGGCATGTCACCAGACCAAACTGCGAATCTCATTTTGGACCTCTTTTTGGTACTTTGTATTGGACGGACACCTGGGAGCAACTCCACCTTATGCCCCTGGACCGTCACGTGATCGAGGTCTGTTGGAAGATCAGCCATGGCGTCATCTACACGGCCGACAGATTGGCTCGTTTTGGCGTCATGGTAGATCAATTTTGCTTCTGTGGATCCAATGAGACTTTGGATCACCTATTTTTTGATTGTCCGCTTTTCCAGACAATCCTGGCTTGGGTGCAGTCTTGGTTTTCCAAGGCTGTTCCCCCCTGCCCAACTCTTGGTCGCAAGCATGTCTTTTTTGGCTTCGACCACGATGAGAGGAAGGCAGTACCACCGGTCTTCTCGTACGTTTTAAATATATGTAAACACCAGGTCTGGGTGGCCAGGAATGACTGGCGCTTCCGCCAGAAGCGCCCAGATCCATCAGTTATTTTCAAAGCCATCCAGGCACGTCTTCGTTTCTATACTTTCGTCTTGTCTAAACGGTATAAATCTGAGAGGAGGAAACGTTACTTCCGCAGGGCCTGGAACGTGTTGGGCAAATTCTCGCCCAACCTCCCCCCTGCTCCTCCTTAAACATGCCCTTTTGCCGTTCTACTCTTTGTGTCTTGAAGTCTTTACGTCTGTCTGTCCCAGACGCGCCGGTGTTCTTTGCTGAAGCACTGGCGTAGTCTGGACTCTTTCTTGTCTTTCTCAATCAGGGGCGCAGGCGCCCCTCTCGTCGGGTAAACCGGGGGCGCGGGTCACCTTAATTGAAGTACTGGCGTCTCCTGGTCCCTGGCATCTCCTTTTGTGCGGAGGCCTGGGTGTGTTGGCCTGCCTCTACGAGGTAGGCTAGCGCCCCCTGGGCTGACGCACGCCGTCTTTTTTCCTTCTAATTTGTGTTTTATGTTTTGTATCCGTTCTTTGTGTATGTCTGTCCCAGATATTTTGGCGTGAGGCCCCAAAATATCTGATGTTTTGTATCTGTCATGGTACATGTGTGTAATGTTTATGTCTATGTTGTCTGTATTGCACGCCTCAGGTGGTGGCGGGGTCCGATCCCCTGGTGAGTTTGACGTGCTGGTGCACCCACCTCCTTTGGATTTCGTCTAATTATAGTCGATCACGATCAAAATGCTGCCTTGCTATAATTAGCCCCAAAAAATACAAAAAAACTTACCTGACGCGGGAGGTAACTGTGATCATCAAGGCAGTCCTCTCAGGGTGAGGCCCTCTCATTGCACTTCGATTGGGTTGACCCCTGCGATTACCCCAAATGTGGGTAACTCGAGCGTATAATTTCTGGTAGTGGGGACCTGCGTTCGCGCTAGTCCCCGAATATCTAAAGTCAATTGAAAATTCTCATTTCTCTTCTCTACTCACTCGAAATATTATCTGCATTTTCACTCAAAACAAACTTTGAACATCGAGAAAATAGAAGAAAAAAGCAGTCAAGAAAAAAAGAAGTCTACAGCACCAGGTATTCCCAGGCGGTCACCCATCCAAGTACTAACCTGGCCCAACCAAGCTTGACTGCGGTGATCGGACGAGAACCGGTATTTTCTTGGTGGTATGGCCGTAGACAGAATATTCAGGTGGTTCTGTTGCCCTTATGTACCAGTTACGGACCATGATATTTTCAAAATCTTGCAACCTTGCTTCCGTACTCGGCAGTCGGCATTTATTCGGAAGTTTTTCGACGACACTTCGAATCTCATGAGAGGGAGCTGTCGGAACCCACACGGTTGTTCTCGTCTTGTGTGGAACTGGGAACGAGAGTGGCACAGTTCGGTATCGCTTCTCGGCCTTTTGGCTAAGATCAAGTGTAGTATCATATTTTTGGTCTTACCGGGATTCCTTTGGCGGTCGCCTTCAAGAGAGAACGCTCGTCTTCGCTTGTGGGATCATTATCAGTATCCTTGCTGGTATCCTTTGTGATAGTATTTAAGGCTTTTTAAACAATACCGGGTGGCCGTTGTCGATCCAGACCTCCGCCACTCGGCCCTCTACTTGTTGTCTATACTTCTGCCTCGTTTTCGCTCTTTCTCTGGCCCAGTCCTCCGGGAGTGGGTCGCGGGTTCGAGCCCTAGCGGGTGCACACTCTTTTTTTCTTTTTTGCATTAATTTTTTTGCAAAATCTCCTCTTTTCAAATCTTTTCACTATACAGTGAGAGATTTGTGACTCTCTAACTCAATTGTCTATCTGAACTCCAAAGTTTAATTTTTAAAGTTCTTGTGCCATCAGGCCTTGGCCTCTGGTGCAAGGCTCGAATCAATTTTTTGTGGGCGCTCGTTGCGGCTAGTTGGCTGCTTCGAGGTTAGTCCCTGTTTTTTGTGTATATCCGTAACTTGAATTTTTTGGGTTCCTGCTAGCCGGGTGAAAAGACCGCCTTTTTTTCATTGTCGTTGCTTTTTTCCGGTTCTGGCTAGTGGGGTGAGTCCCCCTTTTTGTTTTTGTTAATTTTTTCTGGGTACCTACTGGCTGGGTGAAAAGACCGCCATTTTTTCACTGTCGTTGTTTTTTTCGGTTCTGGCCAGTGGGGTGAATCCCCGTTTGTTTTTTCAAACTAATTTTTGGGCGCCTGTGGTCACCGCAAGGTACTGCGGGGTGAGTCCCCCTTTGATTTTTTGAGCTTCGGCTCTGTAACTGGGTGTTAGCCCATATTACTGTAACTCTCCAATTTTGTACAAACATGAGTGCTCTTGTTGTAAAACGGCCGGACACTCTGGAACTTACTCTGCCGGCGTATTACCGGCAGCGAAATCTTCAGGTCTCTCGTGACCAAATGTGCAATTCAGTTCTAAATCTTCTTGGCCGTGATGCGGCAAATTCTATTAAGTGCCTACAACGTTCTTCTTCAGGTGGATCCTTCAGGGTCACCTTCAAACCAAACAAGGAGGCCCTGAAGGATCGCCTTCTTATGGAGGGAGTTATCCTCCATAACACACCCGTTTTTTTTCGAGAGAGTGAGCCGAGGGGCTCATCTGTCTTAATTCAAAATCTGCCGACTGAGGTGCCGGATACTGCCCTCGGTCGGCATTTTAGCCAGTATGGGCAAATAAGGAAGATAGTGAGGGCGAAGGACGCCCTGGGGATTGAGACGGGTGATCGCCGTATGTTGATCACCCTCTCTCATCATATCCCCAATCTAATGCATGTGGGGAAATTTTCTTGTCTTGTAAATTACCAAGGGCAGCCTATGTGTTGCCACCACTGTAACTGGTGGGGGCACACCTACCGACGCTGCCCCTTCAGGGGAGCATGCCGGCACTGCGGCGACAAGGGCCACCACTCTGAGAAGTGTACTCAGGGTGCTGTCCTCCCTCCTCCTTATCCAGTGGACGGGCTGTGCCCTGATGAGGCGCACCCGGCCAACTGTCCAAATGCTGATCCTGATCAACAACCTTCTACTGATCCTCCTGCTCCTCCTGACGAGGAGGCGGATATTCTTGGGTCCACGTCTGACATTAGTGACATGGACGAGGATGGGGATGGTGGTGGCTCGGCTGGGCCATCGGCGGTGGACTCCCTGGTAGATGTTGACCCCGATGCTCCCGGGCGGGCGGCCACCACTCAGCTGTCCCCCTCTCCCTCCCTATCACACTTAGCTGAATCTGCTGAGACTCCCATGGAGTCTCAGCCTCTTTTCTCATCTTCAGAGGGCACTCAGCCCTCTTCCTCAACAGAGGGGACTCCGGTTTCAGAGTCCCCGGACATTTCTTCCTTTTCTTCGTCGCAGGGCACAAGCTCTGTGGACATCGGGGCCTTTTCGACCCCATCGACGCCCTCTGAGGTCAAAACTCCTTTGCAGCCGCCTATCCCTAGCGGCATCTCATACCGGGATGTTGCACAGAAGGGGAAGGCGGCTCGCGCTCAAGCTCAGCCTGTATCTCTGAAAAGACTGGCGAAGGGTCCGCCTGAGGCGACCAACCCTAAGCCGGTCAGGAAGAAGAAGTAATTCTTCCTCCTATCTCTTTTTTCTCTAATTCACTTTAAAAAAAAGCCATGGCTGCGTTGACTGTAAATGCGCGGGGATTGAGGGACCCAGCCAAGAGGAATGCCTTCATCTTTTGGCTGGAGTCCCTCAGGTACGATATCATCTGCATCCAGGAGACCCACTGTGTCAGTGAGGCGGAGATGGCCTCCTGGTTCGCCCACTCTTCTTTTACACCTTTTGGTTCCTTTGGCACCAGCCGATCGGCTGGTGTCCTCTGTCTTGTAAAGCGGACGTCAGCCATTACAGTTTCCCGTCAATTTTCTTCTGATGACGGGCGGGTAGTGGTCCTTGATATGGAGCTTGACTCCCATCGATTCCAGCTGGCCACTATCTATGCCCCGAATCATAACCCTGAAAAAACTGACTTCTTTCTGGGGTTATCTGACCTTCTTGACCCTCTCGCGGATGTCCTGATTCTGGGCGACTTCAACTCTGTGGTCGACCCAGATCTTGACCGAGTCTCTTCTGTCCCCCTGCATAGCTCTTATGACTGCTCAGGGGTGATATCTCAGATGATGGAGGACTTTGGGTTGGTGGATGCCTGGAGGCACGTCAATCCAAATACACGCCAGTACTCTTTCTTTTCAAATTCTGGATTGTCCAGATCCAGAATTGATCTTGCCTGCCTACCGCAGGACTGTAATATTAAGTCTTGCCATATGTTTGTCTGCCCCCACTCTGATCACTCTGCAGTGGGGGTTAACTTTTCTTTTTCTAGTGAGTGCTTCCATGGACCTGGTCTGTGGAAGCTAAATACTTCTATACTTGAAAACGATGAATATAAAATGCTCATCGCTGATTTCTGGTGCAAGTGGCAGGCTCGCCGTCACTTGTACCAATCTTGCCTCGTCTGGTGGGACCTTGGGAAGGCCCACATAAAACGCCTGACCATATCTTTTTCCTCCAAGATTAAAAGGAGGAAGTCTCTCAGGAGAACATCGCTGGAGAATCGCTTGGCCATTCTCAAGAGGGCCATCGACTCTGGCGATGTCTCCTGTCTTGTAGAATTTAATCAGATCAAGACTTCTCTCTCTGAGCTGGACTCGGAGGAGGCTAGGGCCGCCTATGTTCGCTCCCGTCTTCGCTGGATCGAGGATGGCGAGCAGTCCAACTCTTTTTTCCTTCGCCTTGAGAGGCAGAACAAACAGAAGCAAAACATCTCGTCTATCAAAGATTCTTCTGGGGTCCTCCACTCCGACATATCTGAAATGCTCGGGGTCTGGAGGGCCTTCTATCAAAACCTCTTCTCTGGGCTCACTGTCGACCCGGAGATGCAGGAAACCTTTTTCTCTTCTCTGGAGCGGCGGCTCTCGCAGGAGGACTCAGCCTCCTGTGAGGGCCCTCTCACTCCGGATGAATGTCTATCTGCTCTGCGGGGTATGGCATCTAACAAGACTCCAGGGGTGGATGGCCTCCCCAAGGAATTTTATCTGACTTTCTGGGACACCCTGGGTCCTGATCTTGTGAGCGTTTTGAATTCGGCCCATGACTCTGGCTTGCTCTCTTATAGCCAGAGGCATGGTGCGATAACACTTATCTTTAAAAAGGGCTCCAAAACTGAATGTAAAAACTATCGGCCAATCTCCTTGCTCTGCGTTGACTACAAGATTGCCTCTCGGGTGATCTGTGGTCGTCTGCGTGGGGTGATTGGTTCCATTGTCTCGGAGGATCAGACTTGCTGCGTTCCTGGGAGGTTCATTGGTGAAAACATTCGCCTCCTCCAGGACGCAGTCACCTACTCTACTGAAACTGACCAGCCACTCGCCCTTCTCTCTCTAGATCAAGAGAAGGCTTTCGATCGAGTGGACTGGTCATATCTCTTCTCTCTGCTGGATAGACTGGGCTTTGGCCCAAATTTCATCTCGTGGGTCCGTCTCTTTTACACGGATCCACGCGCATCTATCTTAGTGAATGGCTTCATCACTGAGCCCTTCCAACTCTTTAGAGGGGTGCGCCAAGGGTGCCCCCTCTCTGCTTCTCTCTATGTCTTAATTGCAGAGTCGTTGGCGTGCCGATTGAGGGCCTCCCCAGTGCTTGGCGGACTCACATTGCCGCTGGGCGGGGATAGGGCTCTCATATCGCAGTACGCTGACGACACAACACTTCTTCTTACGTCAGATTTTCAAATCTGCACTGTTTTTAAAGTGTACGCTGACTATGAGCTGGCCTCGGGAGCAAAGCTAAACATGTCAAAGTGTAAAGGGCTTTGGTGTGGCTCCTGGGCTGGCCGTACTTCTCCTCCTGTGGACCTGCAGTGGTCCTCCTCGCAGCTGGACTGCCTGGGGGTCACTGTGGGCCCAGGAGATCTGACTAACTTGAACTGGGATTCTCGTCTGGAATCTCTCTCTCGCTGCCTTCACTCGTGGAGACAGCGAGCTCTAACACTTTCTGGAAAGGCCCTGGTGGCCAACACGCTCGCTCTCTCTGGCCTCTGGTATACGGCATCGGTTGTCTGCATGCCGGAGCCAGTGGCCAAGTCAATCAGATCCCTGGTTTTCTCTTTCTTCTGGTCGGGGGGTCGCGATCTCGTTAAGAGATCGTCTATGATTCTGCCCACCGGCCAGGGAGGGTTTGGTCTGGTTGACCCGGCTCTCAAGACTCTATCACTCCATGCCTTCTGGGTGAAGCGCTTTGGTTCGCCTGGGGGGAAATGGAGGCACTTTTTTCAGTACTACTGTAGGGTGAGACTGGGGACTCCAGCAGAGGAGGTCCTGTCTCACCCAGCTTATTATCCGTCACATCTCTTGCCGGCATTCTACGCCTCAGTTCTCACTGCTTGGGCCCTGGTTGATGGGCATCGCGCCGTTGACCAGGCTCTGGCCTTTTCATCAGCTGATGATGCCCCCATAGAGGTGGCATCCAGCACTGCCAAGGGACTGCATCAGAAACTGGTCTCGGTCCATGGGGAGGTCCCTCACTGTGTGGAGAAATTCCAGCCCTCCTTTGGACCCCTCTACTGGCCCGAGACCTGGTCTCAAATCCACTTTCTACCTTTGGATCGAAAGGTGCGCGATGTCTCGTGGCGTATTGCACACGGCATCGTGTACACGGCCGATCGCGTCACTTTCAGAGGGAATGTTGACCCTCTTTGCTTCTGTGGGCAGGCAGACGAGACACAAGACCACCTCTTCTTTCACTGCCCATTTATCTCCTCTTTACTTCTCTGGGCGCAGACGCTGTTCTTGAGGGTCACACCTCTGAGCCCTTCTCTGCGTCTGCGCCACCTTCTTTTCGGTTACGACACAGACGAGAGGGACATTGTCCCTCCCGTCTTTTTCTATCTGCTGTGCGTAATCAAGTACTTTGTATGGATTGCCAGGAATGGGTCCCGCTTTGACGGAGTCATTCCTGATCAAACTCGGGTGTTGGCGCAGGTGGTGTCAAGGCTCAACACCCACCTCTTGTCTTACTCGAAGCGGTTCACTTCGGACCGTAGGCGCCGTTTCTTTAATCGATCGTGGAATGTTCTGGGGAAGTTTGCCCCAGACATTAAAACCATCACCTTCAGCTCTTAATTTCTCTTGGGGGCATGCGGTCTCCTTCACTGACAGTACTGCATGACTCTGACTTGTCTCGAGATACCAGGGCGTGGAGGCAACTCTGCGACCCTGCCTGGATCTTTTCTTGAGAGCGCACGGCATCCTGTTCTGATGTCGTGTGACTCTGTCTTCTTGTTCTCGACCGGGATAGGCATGAACCATGTCCCGGTCTCTTCTGCGATGCAATAATTGTCTAATTCTCTTGAGGGCATGTGGTCTCCTTTGCTGGCAGTACTGCATGACTCTGACTTGTCTTGAATTACCAGGGCGTGGGGGCAACCCTATGACTCTGTCTTGATGTCTTCTTGAGAGCGCACGGCATCCTGTTCTGATGTCGTGTGACTCTGTCTTTTTGTTCTTGACTGGGATAGGCATGAACCATGTCCCGGTCTCTTCTACGATACAAAAATTTTCTAATTCTCTTGAGAGCATGTGGTCTCCTTTGCTGGCAGCACTGCATGACTCTGACTTGTCTTGAATTACCAGGGCGTGGGGGCAACCCTATGACCCTGTCTTGATGTCTTCTTGAGAGCGCACGATATCCTGCCCTGGTATCGTGTGACTCTGTCTTCTTGCTCTTGACCAGGATAGGCTTGAACCTTGTCCTGGTTTCTTCTTCAATACAAAAATGCTCAAATCCCTTGAGAGCACGCGGTCTCCTTCGTTGGCAGCACTGCGTGACTCTCTCTGTCATCTGTCAGGGCATGGAGGCAACTCTGTGTCCCTGGCCTTCCTCTGTGGCACGGGAAAAGGCTTGAACCTTGTCCCTGCCTCTCTAACAACAATCTAAAAAACCTCTTCTATTTTGAACTTTCTTCTCAGGGTAGAGGCTTGAACTTCGACCCTGTTCTTTTTACAAAATCTTAAAAATTTCAAATGTTATTCGTTTTTCGTTTTTTGTGGTTCAGTGTTTTGGTTTCAGTAGTGTTGGTCTTTGTCTGGTGTTTGTCTTCACCCAGTTTCGTATCTTTCCTGGGTCCATTTGGAAACATAAAAAAGATCAAGTGTAGTATCATATTTTTGGTCTTACCGGGATTCCTTTGGCGGTCGCCTTCAAGAGAGAACGCTCGTCTTCGCTTGTGGGATCATTATCAGTATCCTTGCTGGTATCCTTTGTGATAGTATTTAAGGCTTTTTAAACAATACCGGGTGGCCGTTGTCGATCCAGACCTCCGCCACTCGGCCCTCTACTTGTTGTCTATACTTCTGCCTCGTTTTCGCTCTTTCTCTGGCCCAGTCCTCCGGGAGTGGGTCGCGGGTTCGAGCCCTAGCGGGTGCACACTCTTTTTTTCTTTTTTGCATTAATTTTTTGCAAAATCTCCTCTTTTCAAATCTTTTCACTATACAGTGAGAGATTTGTGACTCTCTAACTCAATTGTCTATCTGAACTCCAAAGTTTAATTTTTAAAGTTCTTGTGCCATCAGGCCTTGGCCTCTGGTGCAAGGCTCGAATCAATTTTTTGTGGGCGCTCGTTGCGGCTAGTTGGCTGCTTCGAGGTTAGTCCCTGTTTTTTGTGTATATCCGTAACTTGAATTTTTTGGGTTCCTGCTAGCCGGGTGAAAAGACCGCCTTTTTTTCATTGTCGTTGCTTTTTTCCGGTTCTGGCTAGTGGGGTGAGTCCCCCTTTTTGTTTTTGTTAATTTTTTCTGGGTACCTACTGGCTGGGTGAAAAGACCGCCATTTTTTCACTGTCGTTGTTTTTTTCGGTTCTGGCCAGTGGGGTGAATCCCCGTTTGTTTTTTCAAACTAATTTTTGGGCGCCTGTGGTCACCGCAAGGTACTGCGGGGTGAGTCCCCCTTTGATTTTTTGAGCTTCGGCTCTGTAACTGGGTGTTAGCCCATATTACTGTAACTCTCCAATTTTGTACAAACATGAGTGCTCTTGTTGTAAAACGGCCGGACACTCTGGAACTTACTCTGCCGGCGTATTACCGGCAGCGAAATCTTCAGGTCTCTCGTGACCAAATGTGCAATTCAGTTCTAAATCTTCTTGGCCGTGATGCGGCAAATTCTATTAAGTGCCTACAACGTTCTTCTTCAGGTGGATCCTTCAGGGTCACCTTCAAACCAAACAAGGAGGCCCTGAAGGATCGCCTTCTTATGGAGGGAATTATCCTCCATAACACACCCGTTTTTTTTCGAGAGAGTGAGCCGAGGGGCTCATCTGTCTTAATTCAAAATCTGCCGACTGAGGTGCCGGATACTGCCCTCGGTCGGCATTTTAGCCATTATGGGCAAATAAGGAAGATAGTGCGGGCGAAGGACGCCCTGGGGATTGAGACGGGTGATCGCCGTATGTTGATCACCCTCTCTCATCACATCCCCAATCTAATGCATGTTGGGAAATTTTCATGTCTTGTAAATTACCAAGGGCAGCCTATGTGTTGCCACCATTGTAACTGGTGGGGGCACACCTACCGACGCTGCCCCTTCAGGGGAGCATGCCGGCACTGCGGCGACAAGGGCCACCACTCTGAGAAGTGTACTCAGGGTGCTGTCCTCCCTCCTCCTTATCCAGTGGACGGGCTGTGCCCTGATGAGGCGCACCCGGCCAACTGTCCAAATGCTGATACTGATCAACAACCTTCTACTGATCCTCCTGCTCCTCCTGACGAGGAGGCGGATATTCTTGGGTCCACGTCTGACATTAGTGACATGGACGAGGATGGGGATGGTGGTGGCTCGGCTGGGCCATCGGCGGTGGACTCCCTGGTAGATGTTGACCCCGATGCTCCCGGGCGGGCGGCCACCACTCAGCTGTCCCCCTCTCCCTCCCTATCAAACTTAGCTGAATCTGCTGAGACTCCCATGGAGTCTCAGCCTCTTTTCTCATCTTCAGAGGGCACTCAGCCCTCTTCCTCAACAGAGGGGACTCCGGTTTCAGAGTCCCCTGACATTTCTTCCTTTTCTTCGTCACAGGGCACAAGCTCTGTGGACATCGGGGCCTTTTCGACCCCATCGACGCCCTCTGAGGTCAAAACTCCTTTGCAGCCGCCTATCCCTAGCGGCATCTCATACCGGGATGTTGCACAGAAGGGGAAGGCGGCTCGCGCTCAAGCTCAGCCTGTATCTCTGAAAAGACTGGCGAAGGGTCCGCCTGAGGCGACCAACCCTAAGCCATCCAGGAAGAAGAAGTAATTCTTCTTCCTATCTCTTTTTTCTCTAATTCACTTTTAAAAAAAGCCATGGCTGCGTTGACTGTAAATGCGCGGGGATTGCGGGACCCAGCCAAGAGGAATGCCTTCATCTTTTGGCTGGAGTCCCTCGGTTACGATATCATCTGCATCCAGGAGACCCACTGTGTCAGTGAGGCGGAGATGGCCTCCTGGTTTGCACACTCTTCTTTTACACCTTTTGGTTCCTTTGGCACCAGCCGATCGGCTGGTGTCCTCTGTCTTGTAAAGCGGACGTCAGCCATTACAGTTTCTCGTCAATTTTCTTCTGATGACGGGCGGGTAGTGGTCCTTGATATGGAGCTTGACTCCCATCGATTCCAGCTGGCCACTATTTATGCCCCGAATCATAACCCTGAAAAAACTGACTTCTTTCTGGGTTTATCTGACCTTCTTGACCCTCTCGCGGATGTCCTGATTCTGGGCGACTTCAACTCTGTGGTCGACCCAGATCTTGACCGAGTCTCTTCTGTCCCCCTGCACAGCTCTTACGACTGCTCAGGGGTGATATCTCAGATGATGGAGGACTTTGGGTTGGTGGATGCCTGGAGGCACGTCAATCCAAATACACGCCAGTACTCTTTCTTTTCAAATTCTGGATTGTCCAGATCCAGAATTGATCTTGCCTGCCTACCGCAGGACTGTAATATTAAGTCTTGCCATATGTTTGTCTGTCCCCATTCTGATCACTCTGCAGTGGGGGTTAACTTTTCTTTTTCTAGTGAGTGCTTCCATGGACCAGGTCTGTGGAAGCTCAATACTTCTATACTTGAAAACGATGAATATAAAATGCTCATCGCTGATTTCTGGTGCAAGTGGCAGGCTCGCCGTCACTTGTACCAATCTTGCCTCGTCTGGTGGGACCTTGGGAAGGCCCACATAAAACGCCTGACCATATCTTTTTCCTCCAAGATTAAAAGGAGGAAGTCTCTCAGGAGAACATCGCTGGAGAATCGCTTGGCCATTCTCAAGAGGGCCATCGACTCTGGCGATGTCTCCTGTCTTGTAGAATTTAATCAGATCAAGACTTCTCTCTCTGAGCTGGACTCGGAGGAGGCTAGGGCCGCCTATGTTCGCTCCCGTCTTCGCTGGATCGAGGATGGCGAGCAGTCCAACTCTTTTTTCCTTCGCCTTGAGAGGCAGAACAAACAGAAGCAAAACATCTCGTCTATCAAAGATTCTTCTGGGGTCCTCCACTCCGACACATCTGAAATGCTCGGGGTCTGGAGGGCCTTCTATCAAAACCTCTTCTCTGGGCTCACTGTCGACCCGGAGATGCAGGAAACCTTTTTCTCTTCTCTGGAGCGGCGGCTCTCGCAGGAGGACTCAGCCTCCTGTGAGGGCCCTCTCACTCCGGATGAATGTTTATCTGCTCTGCGGGGGATGGCATCTAACAAGACTCCAGGGGTGGATGGCCTCCCCAAGGAATTTTATCTGACTTTCTGGGACACCCTGGGTCCTGATCTTGTGAGCGTTTTGAATTCGGCCCATGACTCTGGTTTGCTCTCTTATAGTCAGAGGCATGGTGCGATAACACTTATCTTTAAAAAGGGCTCCAAAACTGAATGTAAAAACTATCGGCCAATCTCCTTGCTCTGCGTTGACTACAAGATTGCCTCTCGGGTGATCTGTGGTCGTCTGCGTGGGGTGATTGGTTCCATTGTCTCGGAGGATCAGACTTGCTGCGTTCCTGGGAGGTTCATTGGTGAAAACATTCGCCTCCTCCAGGACGCAGTCACCTACTCTACTGAAACTGACCAGCCACTCGCCCTTCTCTCTCTAGATCAAGAGAAGGCTTTCGATCGAGTGGACTGGTCATATCTCTTCTCTCTGCTGGATAGACTGGGCTTTGGCCCAAATTTCATCTCGTGGGTCCGTCTCTTTTACACGGACCCACGCGCATCTATCTTAGTGAATGGCTTCATCACTGAGCCCTTCCAACTCTTTAGAGGGGTGCGCCAAGGGTGCCCCCTCTCTGCTTCTCTCT
>OU974070.1:3867085-3877085 GCA_918843875.1 Diadumene lineata
GAAATATAAAGGGATAGCAATGTAGTGCACCTTGTTCACCAGGGGAGGGAGGGAGGGAGGGAGGGAGGGAGGGAGGGAGGGGGAGAGAACCCATGGTAAACGATCGGGATGCTTTTCGTCTCTTTTAGGGTTTATTAAAATACCAAATTGTCACTTTTTGGTATCTTTTAGGGGTTAAATAGCACTGAAACTCATGCTTTTGGTATCTTTTAGAGGTAAAAAATTTCCAAAGCCACGTCCTTGTGAAAAACATCCTGTATCGTTTTCGGATATTTTTTATATCCTACGAGCATCCTACGAGCATCCCGAATCATTTATCTCCGGAGTCTTCCACAGGCCATGTTGTCCATGTTCCTGCTACTACATTGTATTGTCAACATGTTCATTATTTTCAGTTCATACACTGTGTTCCGTAGTTTTTTGACCTATGTCACAATAGTAGATTCCAAATTGAGAAATGATAAAAGTACATCATGTTTGTTATAATGTACTTTATTCAATAAAATACATATTTATATAATCAAATCAAATTTTAACACTCCAGTATTGTTATTTTTAAGCCGAATATTTTCTTATGTTTTATCAAAATTTGTATAATTAAATGGACTTAATTAATTTCATTAAAATTATTATTTAATTCCATATCAATTTTACTGCATATATCTTTGTAGATTTCATTTGTGTCCCAAGTTTGTCTCCAACAAGACTAAATGCATTCACATTTGATATACTTATTGACAGAAAATCAAAAGTAACTCTTCAAGTTAAAGGTAATTATTAGCAATCAACTAGTAATATCATTTTGCAAAGTTATGTCTATAAATGAAAATAAGTGTGAATTTAAAGAAACCTCAGATATTTATATTTGAGAGGGAGGGAGGGAGGGAGGGAGGGAGGGAGGGAGGAATTACACCGATGCCCTTATAGAAATTTATCGTTATTGGAACAAGTTGATGAACATGCTCATTTAGAAATCATTTTTCATTGCTCTGATGTCTTCATTTGTTCATCGTCGTCTTTCGGAAAAAAACGTGCTTACGTGCCTATCATTTTCTTTTGGATCCATTTTCTACCGTACAATGCTCCAATTGTTGTATTATGGAAACTTTTAGACTCTTAAAACTGTCATTTCTGTTATGCTATAAACAATCGTTTGCAAGGAACGTTGTAATATACATTTCAAGAAATATCTAATTTATTCAGTATTCAAATTGTGCAAATAACAAACATTTGGTATCCATCGAAAACAGTTCCGAGTAAATTACACGTGAGACTCCTCTTAAAGAATTGCACAAATTCCGTTTTAGAAATGATAAATTTAACTGTTAAATTAAACATATGAAATTATCAAATAGAGTGCACACACTAAAAATGTGTGTAACACTTATCACTATTTAGTAGAAAATAACATTAATTAAACAAAAGAAACAATAGAATAAGCATAAAATAGCACTATTTAGTGGTATATATGTTGCACACTTAGTACTGCACGTACGTTCGTTAACCCATCATTTAGTGTTCAGTGTTATTTATTTTGTATTCACTAAATGGAAGTAACAACAAACAAACAAACAAACAAACAAACAAACAAACAAACATATAAATAAACTGCATGTCCGACCCAGAAACGACTCTGTTTTCCAGTTAAATTTTCATCCAAAAGAAAATTACCAAATAAAATTTTTATATCCTAATTGTCCTTCATTCACAATTAACAAGCAAGAAAAAAAAGTTTCAGTACTACAGATAAATACTACAGAAAAAAGCTGTGTATAAGAACCTAATATTTAACAAAATGTTAGGCTTTTTTAGCATTTTCATTTCACTTAATACCGTAAAAAAGAGTTAAGAATATTTAGCCAAAGTATAATTTCAAATGTATGTATATATATACATGTATAAATTTTATCACTTATCTAGCTTTTAAAATAATTCGTTTTTCAGACGGCCCAGAGGCTGCGAGAAGTTATTTCTTAAAGTCTATCATCTGTCTCATCTCAAAATAGTAAGTTAGCTAAATATATATAGTAGTAGCTAAGTAGTATATATAATTCACCTCAAGCCCTAAAATTACATTTGCCAAGCTTTGAAACATTATGTATCGTGCACATGATGTATAATTTGACTTGAAAAAATCAAGGTTATTCACAGGCGGACCAGGCCCGTTCGAGCCCCATAAAAATCACTACAAAACATTGTCAATCTTTTTTTTTTATTAATTTGATAACTGAAAAATCCCCTTGTTGCAAATAACTTCTTTTCTGAAAACATTATATTTTACATTATATTTTATGTAATTTTTGTTGTTGTTGTTTTTGTTTGTTTTTTTAGGAAAAAGTTATTTACAATATGGGGATTTTTTATAAACCAAAGAAGAAAAAGATAGAAGAAAAATGTTTTTTTTTAAGTGATTTCTATGCTCGAACTCGTGACCCTTCGATTAATAAGCCATACAAAATTGGCATGGTCCGCCTGTGGTTATTATAAGATGGCTCTTTACTCCATTGTAGTTAATATAAATGAAATGACGACAACAAACGCTAACAATCATAGAATAAGGACAAAGTATTCAGCTAAATTTTGTTGTAAGCAATTTCAACAAATGACTGCAATTTCACTAATTTACACCCTACTTTCAGTTTTTAGCAAATGTGTGCAGATGTTAATGAATGCTCCTTTGTTGGTAAAAATTACGATACATATACACCAAACGCTATCTAATATAACACAATATTATGGATTCAAATTGGAAAAAAGCAAAAGGAGAAACATCGCGGGTTGAACTAAATGTTTTCGCCGGACTTTATCAGAATAAGAATGTACAAAATTACAATATTACATATAGTGAAATTTTAGGATTTTCAATGGCATACAACAATTAGTATTTTACAAAGTGACTACGGTTGCCGTTAAACATCGCTCTAGACATTATTTCTCAAAGGTTTATTACGCTTGAAAATGCAATTACTAACGGACTGGCTTGTTGGTTGGTTAGAATTGATCAGCCATTTTATGTTTTCCATTTGATTGTGACATACCGTAGGTTCATATTGCTATTATCAAATATCTCATTTTCATTTCTATTTTCATTGCTCCCTTTTTGAAAACTAAAACAACAGTTAAATTCGCATAGCTAGTTGTAAAGCTGTACAATCGAACACCTTAACACCATACTGCAGTTTAGAATTTATTATTTTGCACAACAAGAGTCTACTATTTAACGAAAACGAGTTGTACCAGGCTTAGAAGAATTCAAAAAAGTAACAGTAACACTTGACTTGTCTTACCTCTTACGCCGCTGTTCAATGGCCTCAATTCAATCCTTAGGTTGACAAAACTTCATATGAAGAAACATTCCTTCATATACCTCCATTTTTTCATAGATATAACATGTTTCCCTGCATCTAAGCTAGTGGCTTCGAAATTATGCTTCAGAATCATGCATTGCCTTGTGCTGGAATGCAGCAAATGTTATACATGCATGCTGATATTTGTTTTGTCTGAAAATCCGCCCTAAAACAATAGTACGCAATCAGGATTTCATAACTTGCTAGAGCATTGTTTTGAATGATTTTGTATACAAATCAAAATATTCATGTATATTCTTTTCCCTTGGATTTTTGAAGCCTCGAAGTACACTCGAAGTGCAGGCATAATAAGGATTACTAGAGTTCAGTTGACTTTGTACAATTAATGATCATGGATTTATATTTCCATACATATCATTTACTGATCCACATCCATTACTGGGATATATGTTTGCTTCGCGCATTTTGTTACTGATCGACTCGGTCCAAACGCTCTACGTTTTTGCTTTATTCGTCATATGAATTAATAAGAAAGACTGAAGAAAAAATATGCACGTTTCAATAACAATTCCTGATTTCCTTTAATAACAAACTTCACCATTCACAGAAATCTTTCAGTACAATACTGATTTACAAAGATGCTGTGCTACAATATATAAATATAATAAAATGAATAGTTTAATTTTAGAAACACTAGGTGCATATTGTATACAATAAATAAATATAATATAATCCTTTGGGGATTTGAGCGCAAGTATTTGTACGCTATTTGTACAGTGCGTACAATGACACCACGTTTTTTGGTTATTCTATTAGCAATATTCACCTATCAGACTTGAATCTGACATTAACAGGGCTTACAGTAAACGCAAAGTAAAACAAAAAAAAATCGGCTCCAACGAATTCTTTGACGATTACATTTGTTTTTCTTACTCTCAGATTCACAATAATTGTTATAATAACTAAACAATAGCACAAAAAGGAAAACTCTGCCCTAAAATACTATATCTGACAGAAGATTTCATACTAAATACATGATATTTACACACGATTCGTGGCACATAGGGGTATACGGGGATCCATCTACAAAGATGGTAACGTTCTGTCTTGCGTATTTACTTTAAAATCGCCCAATTGTATTTAAAAATATTTCGGTGTTGCTTTGGCTGTGCATGGACAAACGTTCGTTGAGAAGAGGAAGCCCAAAATTTCAAAGTATGACGATAAAGTGTCAAAAATTTATCAACAGTATACATCACCGGCTTTGAATAGCAGTGACTGTTTGACGCTTCTGCAAAAAGGCCCCACAATGTTGTTCGGTTTGGGTATAAGTCTTCTGTTGATAAGAGTGAGGCAGTTTTAGAACAAACACGTCAAAAATCTTCTTAAGTAATGAATAGCCGAACTATTTAAAGTAAATCGTTCTATTATTTACAACTCGAACGCAACAATTTTCTCTATTTACAGGTTTCCAGAACCACAATTTCGTCACGAATGAGTTATCCTGATTTGGTTAACGTGTACCTGAAGACAACACACGTGTTTCCTGATTAGCGAAAGCGAAAAAAAAAATATGGGTCAAGTAAGTAATTCTTTTTTCTTCAAATTATTCAATCGAATGTGGATTGTTAGATTAACAATCGCAGAAAAAGCCACAATGTGATCATGTTTTTGATAAAACGATAACTTAACGGGATTATTAAAACATTTGTTTATGAAAAGCTCACTTTTTTGACAAAAGAACGAACTTTGATTGTCTTGTCATGAGTTTTTAACGAAATATGGAAGCATATTTTTTTAGGGTAGAAAAAGACAAAACGACGCAATTTTTAATTAATAAGATTTTTTTATCAATAAAATAATCTACTTTTTTCCTTTTCCCAACGGTACAAGAAAATGGCGCTGTATATAAAGCTTTTTTTAATTCGTTTCAAGTAATTTTCTGGCTTACTAGAAACAAACAAGTTCATTTAGTACAGTTTAGAATTAAACAATTATATTCTCTATGATTTTTGCAAGTGTTAATTATTTATTTTAACTACGTTTACGAGTGTTTCAATGATAGTGAAATCATGGCGCAAAAATGACAACGTAAAAAACACTAACACATTTTCTTTCAATTTTAGATATAAACAAACTTTTGATCATAAGGTACGTTGCCTCTCGTGAGTTTCATGGCATATATGTGACGATCATTGTTGAAAGTGTTTGAAAATTTCATGGAACTAATTTATTTTCATAACTGATGCGATTCTATATAGTTTTCTGTGAGAATTTGGGAACCATTGGACACTAACGCTAAAAATGACGCTGCTCATATAATAAATGCACTAAAGAAATAATGACAATCAGAAAAGTTCCTTGGTGGAATTATTCCAGTAATGTGAGGATATGCAATATTCATGTGTAAAGTTCTTAATCTTAAACCTCATTTTTTTCCGTCGTTTCTTTGAAACACAGAACAATAATGACAATCATGTTGGTCCCGTCCCAGCGCAAAATCTGCTCAACAAACAATGAAAATTGACAAAGTACACAATTTTCATGTTGAGCGTTATACTCCACGTGATTTAATACATGTACTTTTATATAAGGTTGAGTTTTTCATTTTAATAACAAATTTGAGTTTCTTAGAAAATAAATGATATTTCTTCTGATGATGTGAAAATCAAATTCAACTCGGGCATGATTTTAGACAGTAAAAAAGACCAAAGCAAGAATTCATTGCATTTGTTTGTTTTGAATTGACGGATTTTACGTGTTGTTATGGCTAAAGCAATACATCGTCCACTCATGAAGCATTCATAAAAGTTTTTGAAAATTAAAGCAATGAAATAGTGTCCCTTCTAACTTTTCATTGCTTAAAGCAAATAAAGCACTTCAGTATTTAAATTGAAATCAAAACCTTTCAATTGTAAAGTGACCGATTTTGATTGCAACTGTTCTTAAAATATCCATTGTTATTTCTAAATTATTCGGCCATTGATGAAACAATTTACAAGTCAAGAACTATTTGGGAATCATTAAGTTTAATCAGAATGTGCCAAGCCGTCATCAAGAAAACGATCAATTTTGCAGCAAAACATCCAAGCTGTTCTTAATGATAATCAACTCAGTAGACGCATTTACCAAGACATTGTAAGTAGGCCATCTGTTTCAGGGGTGAATTATCTGTGAAATGTGCATAACGCCCACTTCATCTAATGCCTACAAATTAGAAAAAAGCTATCCAAATACCTTCAGAAGAAATACGATAAAACAAACTTTAAACTGAAACTTTGATTTTCTTTTGCAATAACTAACTTTTGAATCAACCATTTGTGGTTGGTGAATGAACGCAAAACTGCTATCCATTACGTTAAACAGAAAACATTAAAGATCTACGTAGTTCAAGCAATTAATTATTTAAAATCATTGAAGCGATAAAGAGCGACGATAAAAGGATTTCACTGGTTTATAGCGACATTGTTTAGCCATTCATTCACAAATATAAAGGTGAGCTGGTTGTGTAGAAGTCATCTCTCTCGAAACCAGCACTTGAAATTGGTTACTATACATTCCTGCACTGGTAAACTACATCATGTTAATGGTGAAGGATTGTGTTGCTGTATTAGTACTGGGACTATGTTTTTTCATGTTTTCTCAAGGGAGAGAAATATCAGGCAGTTACGCTCAAAGATCAGTAACGGGTCAGCAAGAACAACGTGATTTTGGAGATTGGTACAACAATTATGAACCATATTACGAAAAAGAGGGAAATAACAAAGAAAGTGAAGAGGAAACTGAGGACAACTATTTCTGGGATGAAAATATAGGTCCTCGAGGAGGTAAACGAAACATTGAATATCAAAATGGGTATCGATCGCTAGATATCAATATGCATGACGGATCGAGAGGAGATAGATCTTTATCACTAAATGGTCCCCGAGGTGGACGATCTATTCTATATGGTCCTCGAGGTGGACGATCATTAGATTATGGTCCACGTGGTGGCAGATCCATAGTGTATGGTCCCCGTGGAGGGAGATCAATGGATTATGGTCCTCGAGGTGGACGATCTATTGAATATGGTCCTCGAGGTGGACGATCTATTGAATATGGTCCTCGAGGTGGACGATCTATTGAATATGGTCCTCGAGGTGGACGATCTATAGAATATGGTCCCCGAGGTGGACGATCATTAAATGGCCCTCGTGGTGGCCGGTCCATAATAAATGGTCCCCGCGGGGGGAGATCTCTAGCAAATGGTCCAAGAGGAGGAAGGCGCTCTTTAGAAGATGCTAATCGTGTTGGAAGGTTCTCAAGACATAACAAACGAGACAAGTCGTTGGGGCCACGTGGAGGACGTAGCATTTCTGCAAAACTAAGAATGAAAAGAAGCCTGTCAGACGACGGATTTCGAGAAGAACATAGTGCCTTTGATATGTTTGACGGACCCAGAGGAGGACGAAGCATGGAAGAAGACAACGTACTATCTAAAGACAACATTGATGGACCGCGTGGAGGACGTGACGAAGCTGAAGGTCCCAGAGGAGGACGAGATGAGTCTGAGGGTCCCAGAGGAGGACGAGATGAGTCTGAGGGTCCCAGAGGCGGCCGAGATGAAGCTGAAGGTCCAAGAGGAGGTCGTGATGAAGCTCTAGGACCTCGAGGAGGACGCGATGAAGCTCTAGGACCTCGGGGAGGACGTGATGAGGCTTTGGGACCGCGAGGAGGACGTGACGAGGCTTTGGGACCTCGAGGAGGACGTGACGAGGCCTTGGGACCGCGAGGAGGACGTGACGAGGCTTTGGGACCTAGAGGGGGACGCGATGAAGCAAAAGGCCCACGAGGAGGAAGAGATACATCAATTGACGAACACACCAGAACAAAGAGAATAGCTCACAGTGATAGGGAGAATTATCAAGCTCAAAAACACGCATCAACTTAGGAAAATATCACAAGATAAAAATGTAAGTGAAGTGTGCATGATACTATCCAATAATAGTTCATATTACTCATTTATTTAGTCAGTCAACTAAAACGTTATGCACTAGCTAGCCAGTGGAAAGTGTCGTCAACAAAAGAAAAATAGCGGGACATTAGACTTGAGACTGAAATGTCTAATACTGTACTAATGCCCTGCTATTTCCTGCATGTCAGGAACAACTAATTTAGAAGTCAATTAAAAAGTTAAACCTAATCGCGTTCATTTAGATGGTGTAAACATTTTTCTCACGCCTCCACATGTACGCATTTTATTAGTCCCTGCGTTTACCTGGTAGCTACGTGCGGGGATTTCCATCCACCAGTACATTACCAGTACATGAACTCATGTAATACTATTAATAAGGATATTTAATCGTACATCAGACAAACAAGGGCCATTTTAACTCAAAATGTCTTTATCCAGATGGATATCAATACATTTTTAAACTAATGTATAACACTTTTTCACTGATTGAATGTTTTTCTTTCCATAGATAACAACGCTGACGATCAGTTACTTCTGTTCTGACTTTCATAACCGTGAAGGACAACTTTAAATGGAAGATATTTTGAAAATAATGACGTTTAATTGGAACGTGAATGTAATGTATTTTAACCCAAAGCTTTGTTGACTAGCACAATAAATTAAAGGAAAGGTGCGAAAAATGTTTGGTTTGTTAATGGGAATACACCTGATTTACGGATAGTCTGCTAGTAATTTTTATTTCTTCTTTTTTTCAGTTTTTTTTTCTTTTTGAAGAGTGAATGTTTCTTTGAACAGCCAATTTAATCAACTTAACCCCGAACTCAGAATAAACACTTCATCATAAGCCAGAGTATCGGCAGTTGTGGTACTAGGATGTGTGGTAGTCGGTCACACACTATAATGCTCATGGGCAGATCCAGGATTGTTGCCAGGAAGGGGTGCATCGTCTTCAGGAGAAGGTGCATTATGCAGTATAATGAAATACTTAGGTTTTTTTGGAACAAATATTTGACCAAAAAATGGACTCAAAATCCTTCCAAGAGGGGGTGTACACCCCTACACCTTTACCCTTGATCCGCCACCAATCGATATTTCCTTATTTTTATACAGCCCTAAATTTTGACATTATTTCAATCTATGTGTATGCGTGATTTTTTAAGTTCTTTTTCTTCTGTCTGATTTTTAATCTTTTTCTTCTGCCCCCCCCCCCCCCCCTCCTTCCCAAATTGGTTTGTTTTGAATGACCATGTTCACCTTGCAACTAATAACCACAAAAAGTTGCTTCCATTTATTTTTTCTCATGATATATATACAGCTACTTTTGAAATGGTTGTCCAGTACCAGTTCAAAACCACTTTCCTCAATAACAAAGTAATTGACATTATAGTATGTTGTTAGTTTTCTTGCAAATGTCAGTTTCAAGGTTGAAATTTATGATACTAATTAAAGGACATTATCATACGTCCATGACATAGTTACTGATAAAATTGTATTTCACCTGGACTAACATTTTAATTGTACTATATATGCCACCTACTATTATATAATTCAGTAAAACGAACTCTGCATGAATGACTGAGAAGATAACAGGCCTTTTTTGAGGGTCCTGAGGGGAGTATCAAATCTGATTGGCAGCCTTATGTTCATTGAAATCCCAATGCTTAAATTCCAATCTAAGTAGCCAATGCAAACAAAATATCATGTGAACAACGACTATTCTAAAAAATGTAATTATTCA